>JAVHYY010000154.1:0-2500 GCA_035221665.1 Okamejei kenojei
ATTTCTACTCCGCTGCACACAATCTTTCCGTAAACCCCTTCGACCATATCCTCCCGCCCCCGTGCCCCGTGGTTCTCGAATTCTGATCATTATAACCATATAACAATTACAGAAGGAATGGCCCACTCGGCCTCCTTCCAGGTCCGTGCCGACCATCCGAAACATTGTTTTCCCCTAGTACCATATCTACCTGCACTCAGGACCTATACCCTCCATTCCCTTCACGTCCCATATACCTGATCCACTTTACCTTTTAATGTTAAAAAATCAATCCTGGCCTACTACACTTCTGCACGGAAGCCTTCATTCCACACAGACACCACCTCTCTGAGTAAAGACGTTCCCTCAAGTTACCCCGAAAACCTCTGTCCCTTAATTCCCATGTTCATCGCCTCTCTATCATCTCTGTTTTGAAATCTTCCCTACTTAATGGGAAGAAAGAAAAACGTATCAACGTCAACTCTGTCTATCCCTTATCATCATTTTAAAGACTCTCAATCAGTCCCCCCCCTTATCCTTCTGCGGCTCCAAAAGAATAAAAGACCTTAACTTTGTTGTTCAAACCTTTCTTACTGTAACATAGTTGCTGGAACCCTGGAAACAATTCTAGTAGAGTAAATCTCCTCTGTACCTTCTCTATTTTTGTTGACATTCCTTCCTATGTTAATTCGGCGACCAAAATTTTGTACACCATACCTCCCAGAATTGGTAGTCTTACCAATGCCTTGTACAATTTTAACATTACTTCCTACTCACTATATTCAATGCTGCTGCTCTATCTGATTTATAAAGACCAGCATAGCACACCAATGGCTTATTCTTTACCACCTATTATCTAATGCGATTCCACCTCAGGGAAACTATGCACAGGTTATTCAAAAAACTTGATGCACAGTTATTCCCAGATCCCTTCTGTTCCACAGCATTCATCAATTCCCTCTACATTTATCCATTTGTTAACGTCCTATTCTTGATATTTGTCCTGCCAATGTCGTAGCATTCACACTTATCAGTGTTAAACTTCCATCGCCATCATTTCAGCCCCCACCTTTTCCAAATGGCCAAAATCTCTTTTCTGATCATTTCTGGTACGGCTGGGTGTTGCAGCAGGAGCAGGTGGCAGAGACATGCCCCCGCCCCCCGCCCCCCGCCGGGGGGGGGCCCCCCCCCCCCCCCCATCGGAAACAGGCTAAGACCTCACCCTCTCCTCAAATATTAGAAGACTTTATTCGTATAAATATGCACATGGGGAAAAGTTAGTGTGAAGAGCGGTGGGGGCTGGAGTCAGGCTGACCAAATTCCCCAGATAGTCTTTTTTTTTTGTGTGCAGGTCCCATCACCCTCTACACAGAGCGCGCTCCACGTTCCCGGCAGAGCCAGTTAGTCCTTGCACTCCACATCCGCCGCGCCTCCGTCATTTTCCGAGCTGCCTTTCCACGCTCCACTAGGCATCAGCCAGGCCTGGGACGGCGTCGTATCCTCCGCTCACCCCGCCGCTCCGTGCCCAGTCTCCGGAGATGCCACCACACCGGGAGCAACCCACCGCCACTCTGAACCCCACAGAATGGTCAAATTTACTACCATCCCAGCCCACTCTGGTACCAACTGAAACGGGGCGGGGACTGGCAGCAGGAGGTTTGGGGTGGCTGGGCGAGGCTTAAGGGGAGGGGGTGGGTGCGCACCACCGCCTACTGGTTCCCCTCCGCGACCCAACATGGACACCCGCCTTCATCACCATCCTTCGGCAGAGTGTAGAAATGGAACTGCAGATGCTGGTTTACACCAAAGATCAGACGCAAAGTGCTGGAGAAAAACTCAGCGGGACAGGCAGCATCTCTGGAGAACATGCACGGGTGGCCGTTCCGGGTCAAGACGTCGGAAGAAGGGTCTCGAAACGAAAAACGAAACGTCAACCCGCTCCTTCCCTCCGCAGGTGCTGGGTTCATCATTGGGTACAGAGGTTGGGCGGTCAGGCTGCAGTCGTACGAGACGCTGGCGGGGCCAGATATTCAGCGCTGTGCTCTCAGTTCTGGGCGCCGTTTTTACTGGGAAGATGCCGTCGAGCTGGAAAGGGCGCGGAGACGATTCGCGAGGATGTTGCACGGGTGCCCAGGGAGCGCTTGAGTGGCTGGGGGCTACTCGAGGGCGCTTCAAATCGTGTTTGAGAGGAATAGATCGGGTAGACTCACGGAGCCTCTGGCCCCAGGTGTAGGGGAATCGGGGGACCAGAGGACAGGGTTTAAGGTGGGGGGCTCTGAATAGGAACCTGAGGGGTAACATTTCCCACGCAGACGGTGGTGGGTGTATGGAACGAGGTAGTTGAGGCTGGGAACTATCGCAACAGTTAAAAAACAGTTAGGGACAGGTTACATGGATAGGACTGGTAGAGGGAAATTAGGAGGTGGGACTAGTGTAGATGGGATGTGTAGTCTGTGTGGGCAGGTTGGGCTGCTCCCCACCCCCCCCCCCCCCCCCCCCCCCCCTCAATGTGGGGACTGAG
>JAVHYY010000154.1:7500-235000 GCA_035221665.1 Okamejei kenojei
CACTTATCAGCATTAAACTCCATCTGCCATCTTTCAGCCCACTTTTCCAAATGGCCCAAATCTCTCGTAGACTTTGAAAATCTACTTCATTATCCACAACACACCTATCTTAGTATCATCTGCATACTTACTTATCCAATTTTCCACCCCATTCATCCAGATCATTGATGTACATGACAAACAACAGTGGACCAACACAGATCCTGAGGCACCCCACTGGTCACCGGCTTCCAACCTGACAAACACAGCCATCCATCCATTACTCTCTGACATCTCCCATTCAGCCACTGTTGAATCCATCTTGCTACTCCGCCATTAACACCCAAAGATTGAACCTTCTGAACCAACCTTCCATGGGGAACCTTGTCAAAGGCCTTACTGAAATCCATATAGACAACATCCACTGCTTTACCCTCATCAATTTCCCTAGTTACCGCTTCAGAAAATTCAAGAAGGTTTGTCAAACATGACCTTCCAGGCACAAATCCATGTTGATCAGACCCTGTTTATCCAGATGCTTATATATATTATTTCTAAGTATCCTTTCCATTAATTTGCCCACCAGAGTACCAGAGGACATAGGTTCAAGATGAAGGGGAAAAGATTTAATAGGAATCTGAGGGGTAACTTTTTCCACACAAAGGGTGGTGGGTGTATGGAACGAGCTGCCTGGAGGAGTTAGCTGAAGGACTAACGATTCCAACGTTTAAGAAACAGTTAGATAAGCACATGGATAGGACAGGTTTGGAGGGATATGGACCAAACGCGGGCAGGTGGGACTAGTGTAGCTGGGACATGTTGGCCGGTGTGGGCAAGTTGGGTCTGTTTCCACACTGTATCACTCTGTGACTCTAAGGACTTAAGACAGGTTGGGGGAGATGGCGCGGACGTGACAGGTGGAACCTAGTGCAGCAAAGTGTGGAGTCGTGCGTTTTGGCCGTAGGAATAAAGACGCGGATTATTTTGTAAATGGGGGAAGAGAATCCAGAAATCGCAGGTGCAATGGGTCTCGTGAGTGCTGGTGCAGGATTCCCAAAAGGTTAATTCGCAAGTTAATTCGGATGAGTGGTGAGGAAGGCAAAGGCAATGCAAGTTGGGCCTGGGGTTCCACGCTGCAAACCTCTATAACGGTGCGGCAGGGAGGCGCTGACGGGTCCTGTCTCTCACCTGGGGGTCTGTGCATTGCAGTGGTACACGTACTCCAGGATAGAATCGTCCTGGAATATTTCCGCGTATTTCCGCTTCAGATCAGGCCTGAAGCGCTGGACCAAAGATGGACCTACAAACAAAACTGGCATCACAGTGGGTAGAGGGGGGGTCACCTCCCACAGGGCCATTGATGGACGCTCCCTTACCCCAGCACCATTGGGAGATGCTCCCTCACCCCAGTGCCATTGGGAGATGCTCTCTTAACGCCAGGCTCATTGAGACTTCCTTACTTCAGGGTCATTGAGAGACACTCCCTTACCTCAGGCTCATTGAGAGATGCTCCCTTACCACAAGGTCATTGAAGAGGCTGCTCACCCAGTGCCATTGGGAGACGCTCCCTTACTCCAGGCTTTGATGCTCCCTTACCCCAGGTGCCATTGGGAGATGTGGCCTTACCACAGGCTCATTGACAGACGCTCCCTTACCACAGGCTCATTGACAGATGCTCCCTTACCCTGGAGCCATTGACAGGCGCTCCCTTACCCCGGAGCCATTGGGAGACGCTCCCTTACCCCGGGACCATTGGGAGACGCTCCCTTACCCCGGGACCATTGGGAGACGCTCCCTTACCCCGGGACCATTGGGAGACGCTCCCTTACCCCAGGACCATTGGGAGATGCTCCCTAACCCCGTTGGGATCGCTCCCTTAGGGCCATTGGGAGACAGCTCCCTTATTGACAGATGCTCCCTTACCCGGGGCCATTGGGAGGCACTCCCTTACCCAGGACCATTGGGAGACGCTCCCTTACCTGGGCCATTGGGAGGCTCCTTACCCCAGGACACGCTCCCTTACCCCATGACTGACGCTCCCTTATCCCAGGGCCATTGACAGACGCTCCCTTACCCCAGGGCCATTGACAGATGCTCCCTTACCCCATGACCATTGGGAGACGCTCCCCTATCCCAGGGCCATTGACAGACGCTCCCTTACCCCAGGGTCCAGCCGCTCTCAGGACGGCGAGGAAGTTGAACCGTCCCAGGACAGCGGCCACAGCCTTGACCCACAGCGGCGGCTTCCCGATCTCCGTCTGCTCCAGCGGCCGCTCCGGGAACCCCCACGGATCCACCAGGATCAGGTGCCTCACCCTGCAGAGCACAGCAAGATCCCACAACACTGGGGTGAGAGTCATCCCTCATTCCCCTCTCTCCCCGCCCCCTCATTGCCCCCTTCTGTACCCTCGATCACCTCCCTCTCTCTCTGCCTGTGCAGGGCAGTGGATACAGTAATCTCCCCCCCCCACCCCTTCCCACTCACCCCCTTCCCTCCCCCCTCACCCCCTTCCCCTCCCCCTCACCCCCTTCCCCTCCCCACTCTAGATTCTAGAGTTTATAGATACTAGATTCAAGAGTTTATTGTCACGTGTCCCTGACAGGACAATGACGTTCTTGCTTTGCTTCAGCACACAGAACATAGAAGGCATTGACTACAGAACAGATCAGTGTGTCCATATACCATTATATAAATATATACACACATGAATAAATAAACTGATAAAGTGCAAATAACAGATAATGGGTTATTAATGATCAGAGTTTTGTCCGAGCCAGGTTTGATAGCCTGATGGCTGTGGGGAAGTAGCTATTCCTGAACCGGGTCGTTGCAGTCTTCAGGCTCCTGTACCTTCTACCTGAAGGTAGCGGGGAGATGAGTGTGTGGCCAGGGTGGTGTGGGTCCTTGATGATGCTGCCAGCCTTTTTGAGGGAGCGACTGCAATAGATCCCCTCGATGGAAGGGAGTCAGAGCCGATGATGGACTGGGCAGTGTTTACTACTTTTTGGAGTCTTTTCCGCTCCAGGGCGCTCAAGTTGCCGAACCAAACCACGGTTGGTTCAGCAATAACCGCTCCCTTCCTCTCACCTCTCCTCTTCTCCTTCTCTCCTCCCCTCTCCTGTGCCCACTGCGGGACCCGCATTTGTGCGGGGACCTCACATGTGCGGGTACTGGATGCAGTAACCTCCCCATCCCCCTCATCACCTGTGCGGAACCTCACCTGTGCGGGGACCTCACCTGTGCGGGGACCTCACCTGTGCGGGGACCTCACCTGTGCAGGTACTGGATGCAGTAACCTCCCCTCCTCACCTGTGCGGGACCTCACCTGTGCGGGACCTCACCTGTGCGGGGACCTCACCTGTGCGGGACCTCACCTGTGCGGGACCTGGTGCGGGACCTCACCTGTGCCCACCTGGGGATCACCTGTGCGGGACCTCACCTGTGGGGTCCAACCTGTCTCTGTGCGGGCACTCAACCTGCAGTAACCTCCCCTCACCCCTCACCTGTGCGGGACCTCACCTGTGCGCGTGACCTGTGCACCTGCGGGGACCTCACCTGTGCGGGGACCTGGTGACCTACCTGTGCGGGGTGGGGACCTCACCTGTGCAGGACCTCACCTGTGCGGGACCTCAGTGCGGGACCTCACCTGTGCGGGACCTCACCTGTGGAGACCTTGTGCGGGACCTCACCTGTGCGGGACCTCACCTGTGCCCACTGCGGGACCTCACCTGTGCGGTGACCTCTCCTGTGGAGGTCTTCACCTGTGCGGGTCCTCACCTGTGCGGGCCATTACCTGTGCGGGACCTCACCTGTGCGGGACCTCACCTGTGCGGGACCTCACCCGGGTCTACCTGTGCGGGACCTCACCTGTGCGGGGACCTCACCTGTGCGGGACCTCACCTGTGCGGGGACCTCACCTGTGCGGGACCTCACCTGTGCGGGACCTCACCTGTGCGGGTACTGGATGCAGTATCCGGCCGCCAGGTATCCGCCCAGACTGTGTCCAAGCAGGATCATACTGGGCAGGCCGAGCCGCTCCCTCCACTCCTCGATGGAGCGCACGAACTGCTCCTCGGCAGCGCCGGGCTCGGTGGGGAAGGGCGGCCGCGAGCTGCGGCCGAAGCCCAGCAGGTCGAAGGCGAGGAGCGGCCGGCGGCAGCTGAGAGGCTGCAGGTTCTGCACCCACAGGCCCAGGCCGCCGGCAAAGCCGTGGACCAAGACCAGCGGGGTCGGCGTCTGCTCCCAGTCCGGCTCCCCGTCCCTCTCCCTCTCCCCGGTCTCCCCGGCCGCCTCCGGCTCCGGCTCCGGCCCCGTCCCCGCAAACAGCGTCCAGATGCGGTGCGAGCTCGGGAGATGCACGTAACGGGTCTGGAAACGAGTGGTGAGAACTGGGGGTGGGAGAGGAGGGGAGAGGAGGGAAGGAGAGAGGAGCGTAGGGGTGTAGTGGGAAGAGGTGGAGGAGTGTGGAGAGGAGGGGATTGGATGTGAGGGGAGAGGGGTAGAGGGAGTGCAGAGGGTAGAGAGGGAGAGGGAGGGGGAGGGGAGGAGGGGGAGAGGGGGAGGGGGGAGAGGGGGAGAGGGGAGGAGGGGAGAGAGGGGGGGGAGGGGGAAGGGGAAGAGGGGAAGGGGAAGGGGGAAAGAGGAGGGGAGGAGAGTTGAGGTAAAGGTTTTTGGGAGGATGGGATGGGGTAGGTGGGATGGAGAGAGGGGGCGTGAGTGGGTGGGTGAGAGCGAGAGCAGCGGAGAGAGGACAGTGATGGGTGGGCAGATAGAGGGAGGAAAAGAGAGGAGGGGGCGGGTTATAATGGGGGAGTGAGGGGGAGAGAAGGGGGGGTTAGAATATGTCCAAGGTTGGATTAGATGGTAGGAGATGGAGGGGGGGGGGGAGAGATGGAGGGGAGGGGAAGAGAGAAGGAGGGGGAGAGAGATGGGGAGAGAGATGGAGGGAAGGGAGAGAGGGGAGGGGGAGAGAAACATTTGCCTAGTAAACGTTCCGAGAGTCAGTTTTGCTCCCTCCCATCTCTCCACCATCACCCTGAATCGGCCTCTCTCCCCCCCCTCGCTCCCTTCTCCCCGCCTCTCCTTCTTTCCTCCCTTCTTCTGTACCACCCCTTCCTTCTCCCCCGCCTCTCCCGTTCCCAATCTCCCTCCCTTCTCCCCCGCCTCTCCCCCACTTTAATCCCTCGCCATTTGCCCAGCCCTGTCCCTTCTCCCCCGACCCTTCCTCCCCACCGGCTTGTCTTCCACACTCTCTCCCCTTCCCTCCCGTCCTTCGCCTCTGCCTCTCCCCCACTCACTCTCTCCTCCCTCCCTTCTCTCCCACTCTCCCTCCCTCCTACCTTCCCCTCTCCCTCTTTTGTCCCTTCCTCATCCTTCCCCTCTCCAATTCCCCCTCCCTCTCTCTCTCTGCCTCCCCTCCCCAGCCGCCCCTCTCCCTCCCGCTCGCTCCCATCCTTTCTCCCCTCTCCCTCTTTCCCCCCCCATTCCCTCAGCCGGAGGGGAGGGTGAGATGTGTACAGCCTCACCTTGCAAGATCCGAGCCTCGACCTCCCTCAGGTGAGCTGTGGATGTGGGGCACCAGGCGGGCAGCCAGCTGGTCAACCAGTTCCTGGGCCTGTGAGTGGGGAGAGGATGGGGGAGAGAGCGAGATCAGGGAAGTGTGATCACGGCTTGTACACTCTGGACTTTAGAAGGATGAGAGGGCATCTCATTGAAACATATACGATTATTAAGTCAAGTCAAGTCACATTTATTTCTATAGCACGTTTAAAAAACAACTCCCGTTGGCCAAAGTGCTTTACATTGGTATAGAAACATAGAAACATAGAAATTAGGTGCAGGAGTAGGCCATTCAGCCCTTCGAGCCTGCACCGCCATTCAATATGATCATGGCTGATCATCCAACTCAGTATCCCGTACCTGCCTTCTCTCCATACCCTCTGATCCCCTTAGCCACAAGGGCCACATCCAACTCACTCTTAAATATAGCCAATGAACTGGCCTCAACTACCCTCTGTGGCAGAGAGTTCCAGAGACTCACCACTCTCTGTGTGAAAAAAGTCTTTCTCATCTCGGTCTTAAAGGATTTCCCCCTTATCCTTAAGCTGTGACCCCTTGTCCTGGACTTCCCCAACATCGGGAACAATCTTCCTGCATCTAGCCTGTCCAACCCCTTAAGAATTTTGTAAGTTTCTATAAGATCCCCTCTTAATCTCCTAAATTCCAGAGAGTATAAACCGAGTCTATCCAGTCTTTCTTCATAAGACAGTCCTGACATCCCAGGAATCAGTCTGGTATAAGAACAGTATAACAAACAACAGTGGTTTAACAAACATGCTAGAGGCAGGAAACATGTTCAGAACCAGGGGCCACAGTTTAAGAATAAGGGGTAAGCTATTTAGAACGGAGACGAGGAAACACTTTTTCTCACAGAGAGTTGTGAGTTGCGAGGCAAGTTTTCACCCAGAGAGTTGTGAGTCTGTGGAATTCTCTGCCTCAGAGGGCTGGGGGAGGCCGGTTCTCTGGTCGCTTTCGAGAGAGAGCTAGATAGGGCTCTTGAAGACTGCGGAGTCAGGGGATACGGGGAGAAGGCAGGAACCTGTGGATGATCAGCCGTGACCACTTTGGATGGCGGTCCTGGCTCGAAGGTCCTGCACCCATTGTCTATCTCTCCCTCGCAACCACATTTCCCTGCCTTCCTGACATAATCCCTGACACCTTTCAGTTTAGCAAGGAACTGCTGAAGCCGGTTCAAACTGAAGATAGACATAGAAGGCTGGAGTAACTCAGCGGGACAGGGAGCCTCGGCTTGGTAGAAATGTAAAGCTGCCCGTGGTATGTGTGTATCGGACAGCGTTAGGGGGTCGCTGGTTGGCGCGGCCTCACGGGGCTGAAGGGCCGGTTTCCGCGCTGTGTCTCGAAACTAAGCTGAAGATAAGACACAAAAATCGGTTACGTTTCGGGTTGAGACCCTTCTTCAGGCTGTCAGGGGGAAGGGAAATGAGAGACGTAGACCGTGATGTCGAGAGATCTACGAGAAACGAAGAAGAGACGCGGGACAAAAGTGAAGTTGGCGAAGTGAAGGAGACTGGCCGCTGTTAGCTGTGGGCGAGGTGAAAAGACTATTATTTAAATGGTGGCCGATTAGGAAAAGGGGAGATGCAGCGAGACCTGGGTGTCATGGTACACCAGTCATTGAAAGTAGGCATGCAGGTGCAGCAGGCAGTGAAGAAAGCGAATGGTATGTTAGCTTTCATAGCAAAAGGATTTGAGTACAGGAGCAGGGAGGTTCTACTTCAGTTGTACAGGGTCTTGGTGAGACCACACCTGGAGTATTGCGTACAGTTTTGGTCTCCAAATCTGAGGAAGGACATTATTGCCATAGAGGGAGTGCAGAGAAGGTTCACCCAGACTGATTCCTGGGATGTCAGGACTGTCTTATGAAGAAAGAAAGACTGGATAGACTCGGTTTATACTCTCTGGAATTTAGGAGATTGAGAGGGGATCTTATTAGAAACTTACAAATTCTTAAGGGGTTGGACAGGCTAGATGCAGGAAGATTGTTCCCGATGTTGGGGAAGTCCAGGACAAGGGGTCACAGCTTAAGGATAAGGGGGAAATTCTTTAAGACCGAGATGAGAAAGACTTTTTTCACACAGAGAGTGGTGAGTCTCTGGAACTCTCTGCCACAGAGGGTAGTTGAGGCCAGTTCATTGGCTATATTTAAGAGTGAGTTGGATGTGGCCCTTGTGGCTAAGGGGATCAGAGGGTATGGAGAGAAGGCAGGTACGGGAAACTGAGTTGGATGATCAGCCATGATCATATTGAATGGCGGTGCAGGCTCGAAGGGCTGAATGGCCTCCTCCTGCACCTAATTTCTGTGTTTCTGTGAAAACGAGTTAGAGACAACGGGACGGGTTTGAAGCTGCTACGACTTGGTGGGGGAGGGACAGAGAGAGAGAGAGAGAGAGAGAGAGAGAGAGAGAGAGAGGATGAAAAGGTTACTAAAAATGAGAGAAATCAATACTCATACCACTGGGTCGTGAGCTGCCCAAGCGAAATACGAGATGCAGTTCCTCCAATTTGAGTTCAGCCTCACTCTGAACTCAGGGGCCCAGGACTATGTGGGAATGGGAGGGGGGGGTTAAAGTGTTTGGCAACCGGGAGATGAGGTAGGTAGGTCCTCTTAGTTTCGTTTAGTGTAGAGATGCAGCGCGGAAACCGGCCACTTGGCCCACTGAGTCTAACACCATCCCACATCTACCGGGACAATTAACCGGCAAACCTCTACATCTTTGGAGTGTGGGGGGAAACCGCTCTCAGAGAAAACCCACGCAGGTCACGGAGAGGGCGCGTAACTCGCTGACCGATCAAGAATCTCATCAGCCTCCGGCAAAAATATCCATTGAGTTGGCCTCCACCGCCTTCTGTGGCAATGAATCCCACAGATTCACCACCCGCTGACCAAACAAATTCCTACTCGTCTCCTTCCAGAATCCTTTAATTCTGAGGCTGTGACCTCGGGCCCTGGACTCTCCCGCTGGTGGAAACATCCATTCCACATCCACTCTCTCCAGGCCTTTCACTAGTCGGAAGGTTTCAGTGAGGTGCCCCCCCATCATCCTTCTAAACTCCAGCGAGTGCGGGCCCAGCGCTGTCAAACGCTCATCGCACGTTAACCCAATCATTCCTGGGATCGTTCTCGTAAGCCAGGCAGGGAAGCTGGAAGGATGCAGAGAAGATTTACCAGGATGTTGCCAGGACTTTTTCACACAGAGAGATGTGAGTGTGTGTGTGTGTGTGTGTGTGTGAGTGTGAGTGTGTGTGTGTGTGTGTGTGTGTGTGTGTGTGTGTGTGTGAGTGTGTGTGTGTGAGTGTGTGTGAGTGTGTGTGAGTGTGTGTGAGTGTGTGTGTGTGTGTGTGAGTGTGTGTGTGTGTGTGAGATGTGTGTGTGTGTGTGTGTGAGTGTGTGTGTGAGTGTGTGTGAGTGTGTGTGTGTGTGTGTGTGTGTGTGTGTGTGTGTGTGTGTGTGTGTGTGTGTGTGTGTTGTGTGTGTGTGTGTAGAGTGTGTGTGTGTGTGTGTGAGTGTGAGTGTGTGTGGAATTCTCTGCCTCAGAGGGCGGTGGAGGCTGGTTCTGTGGATGCTTTCAAGTTAGATAGAGCTTAGGGATAGCAGAGTTAAGGGATATGGGGAGAAAGCAGGAACGGGGAACTGATTGTGGATGATCAGCCGTGATCACATTGAATGGCGGTGCTGGCTCGAAGGGCTGAATGACCTCCTCCTGCACCTCTCGTCTGTTGACTCGAGAACCCGAGTTATAGGGAGAAATTGAACGGGCTGGGACATTATTCCTTGGAATAATGTCCCAGCAGGAGTGATCTTATAGGGGTGTATAAAATCGGGCGGGGAATAGATCGGAAAATTAGCAGGTTGGGGTACCAAGAACCAGAGGGCAGAGGTTTAAGGAGAGGGGGGGAAAGATTTAATAGGAACCTGAGTGGCAGGTTTTTTTTACGCTCAGATGGTGGTGGGTGTTTGGAAGGAGCTGCCAGGGGAGGTAGTTGAGGCAATAACAGTATTTAATAGACACTTGGGCAGGTACGTGGACAGGAGGGGGAAGGGCCAAATGCAGGAAAATAGGATTATGTGAAATCTTGTCATGGGTTTTTCATTCGCATGTGTACCAAAATGGAACAACTAAATTCTTACTTGCAGTAAGGTTATCCAATTTGGCAGCAAAAACAAGGGGGCAGATTATTATCTCAATGGGGTTAGGTTAGGTAAGGGGGAGGTGCAGCGAGACCTGGGTGTCCTTGTACACCGGTCACTGAAAGTTGGCGTGCAGGTACAGCAGGCGGTGAAGAAAGCTAATGGCATGTTGGCCTTCATAACAAGAGGATTTCAGTATAGGAGTAAAGAGGCTCTTCTGCAGTTGCCTAGGGCTCTGGTGAGACTACATCTGGAGTATTGTGTACAGTTTTGGTCCCCTAATTTGAGGAAGGACATCCTTGTGATTGAGGCAGTGCAGCGTAGGTTCACCAGATTGATCCCTGGGATGGCGGGGACTTTGTCATATGAGGAAAGATTGAAAAGACTAGGCTTGTATTCACTGGAGTTTAGAAGGATGAGGGGGAATCTTACAGAAACACATAAAATTATAAAAGGGCTGGACAAGCTGGATGCAGGGGAAACGTTCCCAATGTTGGGCGAGTCCAGAACCAGGGGCCACAGTCTTAGAATAAAGGGGAGGTCATTTAAGATTGAGGTGAGAAAAAACTTTTTCACCCAGAGAGTTGTGAATTTGTGGAATTCCCTGCCACAGAGGGCAGTGGAGGCCAAATCACTGGATGGATTTAAGAGAGATTGGATATTAGGGGCTAGGGAGTCAAGGGAATATGGGAGAAGGCAGGGACGGGGAACTGATTGGGAACGATCAGCCATGATCACATTGAATGGCGGTGCTGGCTCGAAGGGCCGAATGGCCTCCTCCTGCACCTATTTTCTATGTTTCTATGCAAGTAGCACACTGGTATTCAGCGCAATGTGGTAAGAAAACATTCAGGTGGGTACAATAGTGCAGGTTGGGACAAGTGCATGTTGGCCGGTGTGGGCAAGTCGGGCTGAAGGGCCTGTTTCCACGCTGTATTCCAGATGTAAACATGGTACTCTGTAACAACAGACACATACACACGGCGCCAGACACAGATATATACAGAGGGCCACAGGCAGAGACACAGATATATACACACAGACGGCCACACACACACACACACACACACACACACACAGATTCTCAAAATTTAAGGGAAGGATTCGGCTCCACGTCGTTGGGGAACTAACAAACAAGCAGATGTGGAATTTTTAGAAAAGGCTTAAAACTTCCCTTCCCCTTTCAAATTCGTACCGCTGACAAAAAAAATATATAAAAAGTGGGCCCAGGAACTGAAAGCAGACCGCGGTTTTAAACAGCTGTTCTAGTTCCCGAATAAGAAAATAAATAAAGATTTGTGCTCAACGGTCGAGAAGCTGCCAGCAAATAGCGAGAGAAAGTTTAATAGCAGAATCTTAAACGACCCCATTGCAAGCGTGTAAGAGCGTTCTGTTCAGCGACAGGCCGGGAAGAAATCGGGATCAAATTGGCAGGAAATGGATAATAAACAAGAGCTGATATACACAGGAAGCCGGCTGCAAATCGGCGTGAACTACGAACTCTTCCGGCTGTATTATTTTTACTCGGGTGGAAGGGAAGGGGGAGAGAGGGGAGATGACAGTAGTGGAAGCTGAGGGGAAAGGCGAGGAGGGGGGGAGAGGAGAGGGAAAGGGGGAGAGGGAGGCGAAGAAGGGGGAAAAGGGAAGAAAGGGGGAGGAAGAGGAGAGGGGAGGGGGGAGAGGATGGGAGAGGGGGATGGGAGAGGAGGGAGGGAGAGGAGGGATGGGAGAGGAGGGATGAGAGGAGGGATGTGGAGAGGAGGGAGAGGGAGGAGAGGGAGGGATGGGGAGAGGGAGAGGAGGGAGAGAGGGAGCGGGATGGGGAAAGGGAGAGGAGGGGAGGGGAGAGGAGGGGAGGGGCGGAGGGGAGGAGGGGAGAGGGGAGGGGAGGGGAGAGGAGGAGAGGGAGGGAGGGGAGGAGGAAAAGGGGAAAGGCAAAGGAGAGGGGGGAGGAAGGGAGAGGGGGGGGAAGGAAGGGGGAAAGGCAAAGGAGAGGGAGGAGGAAAGGCAAATGAGAGGTGGGGGAGGGGAAGGGAGCCGGGAGAGGAGGGAGAAGGGAGAGTTTTAAGGAAGCCAGGAAAGGCTTTACAGGCAGCTGTGGGAAGGGGAGGGAGGAACTCACGCCGGCTCGGCATCCTCCTCTTCCATGGAGGAGTCTCCCAGTCTAATCAGCGGCGTCGGTGTATCAAAGCGATTGGAATTCCGCGACAGTCGAGGGGAGGGGAGACTTTGTATCAAACGGGATGGAACGCCGAGACACTCCGACGCAACGTTGTATCAATGGGATGGAACGCCGAGACAATCAAATGGAACTTTGTGTCAACGGGGTGGAACGCCGAGACAATCAAATGGAACTCTCCGCCGCTGCAACAAACAAGGTGTAACTTTCACCCCGGTCAGCTGACACCGGCATCGTGGGCGGGGCAAAAGGTCCCAGCCACTTTCTGCTCTGCCCGAAGCGAGAATTGATAAATTCAGAAGTTGTCGAGTCATAGAGTGACACAGCGTGGAGACAGGCTACTCGGCCCAACTTGTCCCAGCTACACCAGTCCCACCTGCCCGCGTTTGGCCCCATAATCTGGCCCCGAGAGTGGATAGACTCGGCTTGTACTCGCTGGAATTTAGGAGATTGAGGAGGAGGAGGAGGGATCTTATAGAGACTTACAAAATTCTTAAGGGGTTGGACGGGCTAGATGCAGGAAGATTGTTCCCGATGTTGGGGAAGTCCAGGACAAGGGGTCACAGCTTGAGGATCAGGACCGAGATGAGAAAATCATTTTTCACACAGGGAGTGGTGAATCTGTGGAATTCTCTGCCACAGAAGGTAGTTGAGGCCAGTTCATTGGCTATATTTAAGAGGGAGTTAGATGTGGCCCTTGTGGCTAAAGGGATCAGGGGGTATGGAGAGAAGGCAGGAAACAGGATATTGAGTTGGATGATCAGCCATGACCATATTGAATGGCAGTGTAGGCTCGAAGGGGCGAATGGCCTCCTCCTGCACCTATTTTCTATGTTTCTATCCCTCCAAACCTGCCCGATCCATGTACCTGTCCAACTGTTTCTTAAATGTTGGGATAGTCCCAGCTCAACTACCTCCTCTGGCATCTCATCCCATACACCCACCACCCTTTGTGTAAAAAAGTTACCCCTCTGATTCCTATTAAATCTTTTCACCTTCAACCTTTGTCCTCTGGTCCTCGATTCCCCTACTCTGGGCAAGAGACTCTGTGCCTCTACCCGATCTATTCATACCAGGTCCCAGAGTCTAGAGTCCCAGCCTGCTCAACCTCTCAATCAACAATGGACAATAGGTGCAGGAGGAGGCCATTCGGCCCTTCGACCCAGCACCGCTGTTCAATGTGATCATGGCTGAACTAAAAATAGCCTCACCAATGCCTTATACAACTGTAACATGACCTGGTGGGCACAAAATGCTGGGGTATCTCAGCGGGACAGGCAGCATCGCTGGAGAGAAGGAATGGGTGAAAATAGACAATAGCTGCAGGAGTAGGCCATTTGGCCCATTGAGCCAGCACTGTGATCATGGATGATCATCCCCAATCAGTACCCCGTCCCTGCCTTCTCCCCATATCCCCCGACTCCATAATCTGTAAGCGCCCTATCTAGCTCTCTCTTGAAAGTCTCCAGAGAACTGGCCTCCACCGCCCCCTGAGGCAGAGAATTCCACAGACTCGCAACTCTCTGCGTGAAAAAGTGAATTTCTAAATGGCTTACCCCTTATTCTTAAATGGTGGGCCCTGGTTCTGGACTTCCCCCAACATTGGGAACATGTTTCCTGCCTCTGGCGGGTCCAAACTCTTAATAACCTTGTATGGTTCAATAAGATCCCGTTTCAGGTCGAGACCCGTCTTCAGACTTGAACCGAAATATTACCCATTCCTTCTCTCCAGAGATGTTGCCCGTCCCGCTGAGTTACTCCAGCATTTTGTGTCTACCTTCAATGTAAACCAGCATCTGCAGTTCTTTCCTGCACCTGTAACATGGCCTCCCAACTTCTATATGTAGGAAGGTGCTGCAGATGCTTAGTTGAGTTTAGTTTAGTTTAGAGATACAGCGCGGAAACCCACAGAGTCTACACTGACCAGCGATCCCTGCACACTAACACTTTCCTACACACACACACACACACACACACTAGGGACAATTTATAATTGTTGCCAGCCAATTAACCTACAAACCTGTGCGTCGTAAACTGGATCTCCTGGAGAAAACCCACGCAGGTTCAGGGGGAGAACGTGCAAACTCCGCAGAGACAGCACCCGCAGTCAGGATCGAACCCGGGTCTCTGGCGCTGTGAGGCAGCAACTCTACCGCTGCGTTGCCTTGCCTGCCCAGCAGCTAATATTGAGTACAGTTTGTGTAGGAAGGAACTGCAGATGCTGGTTTACACCGAAGATAGACACAAAATGCTGGAGTAACTCAGCGAGTCTGGAGAGAAGCAATAGGTACAACATTTTGAGATTTTAAAAATCAAGTCTGCAATTTATCCCATGAGATAAGGCATAAAAAGAAGTTTAATTTGACACCTAATTCACTTTCATATCTTCAGTATTAAAAAGGTTATGGCCATTTTCATACTCGGAAATTAGCATCTTGTTCCCCATTGCTTTTCCATTGACTCAACACAAAAGCTGTGATCGAGGACAGTCAAAAGCCCATAACTTTCTTACAAATTAAAATAACTGAATGAAATTTTCAGTTATTGTAGATTGAAGCATTCTGAAACAAATATGAAACAATCTTACTTGGATGACCTGAAATTAAAGCATATAATTAGTTAGTTACCTAATTGTAGCTAATTACAAAATTCAATTACTAGATCTAAACATCTATCCATTTCTTAAGAAAAGGTTAACATTTTTAAATAGCCTAAGTGTCCAAATTACGTTCACACAAGAATTCACAATATAACATGATTTTTAAATCTCATTGTCATTAATTTATAGGCCAAATGGAAGGAATTTAGTGTTTAATTCCCGTAAATTAATGGCCATTTAAATCATCTCGCGAGTGGGTTTTTTGTGGAACGCGACCGCTTGGAATGTTGCATTTGCGGTGAATTTAAACCAAATATCGGCAGGAAAAACAATGCCGGTTCGTATGGGGCCTAAGTCACCTTTTCGCAACGTGAAATTTTGATTAAAGGGCATCTTAAGAAGCAAGTTTATATGTAAAAATAAACGGCGAACCTTGCCTTGTCCCCTACGTGAGATCCGTCCCCGTTGCCGGCGTTTACGGCCCTTGAAGACGCATTTTAGTTTACTCTTGCTATTAAATTATCCAGCGTAGTTTAAAAAGAACTTCAGAGAACGTATGTCGGAGCGATTTTTCTTCAGCAACTAAACAGCCTGACAAAGATCGATTAGAACAGGCTGGAGAAAACGGCATTTTAAACCCCCCCCCCCCTCAAAGGCGCCAAAGTCGTGCTCACGGGCAGTTTTGTAACATACCTAAAATAGGTGACCTTTAGGGACGAGGATGAGCCTGAGAGTCAGCTGAGAGGTGAATAAGAGAGATAGACGGTATATAATTAGGACATTCATTAGGCCATTGAGACAGCAGCTCTCCGCAGTCACCTTTCAGAACAAAGTTCTGGTGCTAGATTACTCTCAGCGGGCTCAGGCAACATCTCCTGGAGAAAAAGGAAGAGTGACACTGGAACTTGATGGTCTATGGAGACCACAAAGGGGTGGGAGAAGGGGGGGGTGGAGGGGGCGCAGTTGTGAACATAAGAGGGACAATTGGGACTGCATTGAACACATTGTAACTCTGTCGATGCCCTTTACGTAGCCACTCTTTGCATACCTTGTGTATGGCGAGCAAACAAAGAATATCACCGTGGACTTCAACTCTATGTGATAATAAAGTATCAAGTCGTGAAAGGCCACGATAGAATGGATGTGGAGCCGATGTTTCCACCAGTGGGAGAGTCTAGGACCAGAGGTAGCAGCATCGGAATAAAAGGATGCGCCTCTGGGAAGGATATGAGGACGAAGCAGTCCCTGGGGATGGCGGGACTGTCATGTGAGGAAAGATTGAAAAGACTAGGCTTGTCTTCACTGGAGTTTAGAAGGATGAGGGGGAATCTTATAGAAACATATAAAATTATAAAAGGACTGGACAAGCTGGACGCAGGAAATATGTTCCCAATGTTGGGCGAGTCCAGAACCAGGGGCCACACGCAGTCTTAGAATAAAGGGGAGGTCATTTAAGACTGAGGTGAGAAAACACTTTTTCACCCGGAGAGTTGTGAATTTGTGGAATTCCCTGCCACAGAGGGCAGTAGAGGCCAAATCACTGGATGGATTTAAGGGAGAGTTGGATAGAGCTCTAGGGGCTAGGTGGAGTCAAGGGATATGGGGAGAAGGCAGGCACGGGTTATTGATTGGGGACGATCAGCCATGATCACAGTGAATGGCGGTGCTGGCTCGAAGGGCCGAATGGCCTCCTCCTGCACCTATTTTCTATGTTTCAATGAATTTCTTTCGTCAGAGGGCGGCGAATCTGTGGAATTCATTGCCACAGGCGGCTGTGGAGGACACGTCAGTGGGTATCTTTAAGGCAGAGATAGGTGGATTCTTCGTTAGTGCGGGTGTCAGGGGTTATGGGGAGAAGGCAGGAGAATGGGGTTAGGAGGGAGAGGTAGATCAGCCATGGTTGAATGGCGGAGTAGACTTGATGGGCCGAATGGCCTAATTATGCCTAATTATGATTTATGAACATGACCTCATGAAAGTCTCATGCATTCAGTCTTGCCTGTGGAGGAGGTGGCAACAAAGGGATATGAACAGTGAATATAGAACATAGAAGAAGCGGAAACCACTTTCGACCATTTCGGAGACTGACAAAAACCTCCGGGAACCGCCGCACGGAAACTTAGGGGGGGGGGGGGGGCGCAAAGTCTCCAGAGGTTTCCACTCAGGTTTCCTAAGTGGGACAGGGGCATTAGTCATAGAGTGGCACAGTGTGGAAACAGGCTCCTCTGCACAACTTGCCCACACCGGCCAACGTGCCCCATCTACACTAGTGCCACTTGCCTGCGCTTGGTCCATATCCCTCCAAACCCGTCCTATCCATGTACCTGATTAACTGTTTCTTAAAGGTTGGGATAGTCCCAGCCTCAACTAACTGCCTCAGTTTCTATGTTTCGACCCAACTTGCCCACGCGGGCCAGCAGTCTCCTCTACACCTGCCTTGCGTTTAGCCCATTTCCCTCCAAAAGTTGTGTCCTTTCCATGCATGTACCTGTCTAATAGCTTCTTAAACATTGCGATCTAGTCCCAGCCTCAAAAACTACCTAATCCGGCAGCTCGTTCCATTTTTTTACACACCACCACCCTCTGTGTGAAAACGTTACCCCTCAGATTCATATTAAATCTTTTCCCCTTCACTTTGAACCCGTGTCCTCTGGTCCTCGATTCCCCTACTCTGGGCAAGAGAATCTGTGCATCTACCCGATCTATTCATCTCATGATATTCTACACTATACGAACACACCCCCCCCCCCCCCCCCCCCCACCCCCCATCCTCTGCGCTCCATGGAATAGAGACCCAGCCTACTCAACCTCTCCCTGTAGCTCACACCATCTAGTCCTGGCAACATCCTCGTAAATCTTCTCTGAACCCTTTCAAGCTTGACAATATCTTTCCTATAACACGGTGCCCAGAACTGAACACAATATTCTAAATGCGGCCTCACCAACGTCTGATACCACTGCAACGTGACCTCCCAACTTCTGTACTCATCTTGAAATGAGAGAAATCAAAAGTCATACCACTGAGTTGAAAGCTGGTCAAGCGAAAGATGTGTGACACCTCCCGTATCAGTGCTCTCTACGGCGCATCTGCAGAAGTTGTTGAGAGTTATTGGGGACATGCCAAGTTTCCTAAGCCTTCAGGGGCTGGTGTGGGTTGGAAGGAGCTGCAGATGCTGGATTACCTACCTGATCTCCCAGTAGCCGAACACTTTAACTCCCCCTCCCGTTCCCACACGGACCTTTCTGTCCTGGGCCTCCTCCACTGCCATAGTGAGGCCACATGCAAATTGGAGGAACAGCATCTCATATGTCGCTTGGGCAGCTCACAGTCCAGCGGTATGAATCAAGTAACCCCAGCGTTCCCTCTCTCTCTGTCCCTCCCCCCCCACCCAAGTCGTTCCTCGTTCCCCTGTCATCCTGTTGAGTCTCATTGGCTGTAACTCATTTTCACCTAGCCCACCTAACAATGCCCTGTTTCCTTTATCATCGTTACTTTTTTGCATACCTTTCACTCATTTGTTCTGTATCTCTCTGCATCACCGTCTATATCTCTCGCTTCCCCCTCCCCTGAATCTCAGTCTGAGGCAGAGTCTCGACCCGAAACATCACCCATTCCTTCTCTCCAGAGATGCTGCTTGACCCATAGAATCACAGAAACATAAAAAATAGGTGCAGGAGGAGGCCATTCGGCCCTTCGAGGCAGCACCGCCATTCAATGTGATCATGGCTGATCGTCCCCTATCAATAACCCGCGCCTGCCTTCTCCCCATATCCCTTGACTCCACTAGCCCCTAGAGCTCTATCTAACTCTCTCTTAAATCCATCCAGTGATTTGGCCTCCACTGCCCCCTGTGGCAGGGAATTCCACAAATTCACAACGCTCTGGGTGAAAAGGTTGTTTTCTCACCTGAGTCTTAAATGGCCTCCCCTTTATTCTAAGACTGTGGCCTCTGGTTCTGGACTCGCCCCACATTGGGAACATTTTTCCTGCATATAGCCTGTCCAGTCCTTTTATAATTTTATATGTTTCTATAGGACCCGCTGAGTTATCGACCGGTGAACCAACCAAACCCCGTCTACTGATACTCTCCTCCGCCTAGCGGAGCTGGGCCTTACCCTTAATAACTTTTCGTTTGGCTCCTCCCATTTTCCACTCCCAAATACAAGGCTTGGGCTTATGGGCCCAAAACGCATGGGCCCAGCTGTACGCCTTTGCCTCTTGGTAGGGTACATCGAACAATCCTTGTTCTCGGCGTACCAGGGCCCCATCCCCGACCTCTACCTCCTGCACCCACACACAACTGACTGACTTCATCCACTTCACCACTAACTTCCATCCGGCACTCAAATTACACCCTTGGACCATTTCCGGACACTACCCTAACATTCCTTGACCTCACTATCTCCATCGCAGGTGATAGACTTTCTGACCGACATCCTCTATAAAACCAATGATCCCACGGCTATATGGACTACACTTTTCCCACCCTGCTTCCTGTACGGACTCCATCCCTGCTCCCAATTCTCCCGTCTACGGCGATCCGCTCCCAGGATGAGATGTTCCAAAACCAGGGCATCGGAGCTGTCCTCATTCTTCAGGAACGGGGGGTTCCTCTCTTCTACCACAGATGAGGCTCTCACCGGCGGTCACTTCGAACCCCGTAACTCTGCTCTCACTCCCCATCCCCCCACTCGTAACAGGGCAGAATACTCACTACCACCTACCAGCCCGGTCACATACAACAAATAACCCTCGACATTTTTCGCCACCTCCACAGGATCCACCACTGGCCACATATTCCATTCCTCCCCTGTTGGCTTCCGCAGAGACGCACCTCCGTACTCCCTGGTCAATTGTTCCCTTCCCACCCGCACACCCCCTCCAGGGCACTTTCCCAAGCAAACCGCAGGAAAATGCTTGGACTTTGTCGCTTTACCTCCCCTTCCTTGACTTCCATCCAAGGACCCAAGCAGTTCTTCCCAGGTGAGGCAGAGGTTCACCTGCGCCTCCTCCAACCTCATCTACTGCATCCGCTGCTCTATCGGTTGAGGACCAAGGTAGCTTGGCGACCGCTTCGCCCAAACCTCCGCTCGGTCCGCAATATAACCGACCTGAATCCCCCGGTGGCACGGCTCTCTTTCAATCCCCTCCCATTACCAATCCGACCTTTTCTCTCCGGGGCCAGAGGAGGCCCACGTATATCGGAGGAGCTGCACCCTCATATTTCGGCTATGGGGCAGTTTACATCCCAGTGTGGTGAACAATTGAAACAGTCCCTGCTCTCCCCCACCCTTCCAGCTCTCCCTCAGCCCACTGCCTCGCCTCTTCCTGTCTTCTTCACCCCACACCCCACATCAGTCTGAAGAAAGGGTCTCGACCCGAACGTTGCCTGTTTCTCCGCTCCGTAGATGGTGCCTCACCCGCTGAGTTACTCCAGCATTTTGATGTCTATGGTTGTGTGGCCAAAGACTTGGTGATTTGACCATATCTATGGTAAAGCACAAAAGTGATGGGTTAGATTGGGGAGAGCAGAGGGGGACGGCTGTGTGATGGGGCGTGGGCGAGGGGGGGAGGGGGGCTGTTCTAGGGCAAGACTAACTTGGGCGGCGTGGGAGGACCATTGATCAGGTGGAGAGAGGGGGAGAGAAAGGAGAGAGAGAGAGATAGTGTGAGAGAGAGAAGAGGGGGGGGGGATGCGCGAGAGAGACGAGAGGAACGATAGGGTTGACTGATAACCTCACACAGACCTCAGTAGGGGGCGCCTGTCGACCAGGACACCGTTCAGTTAATTTAGGAAAGACAGCACCTCATATTCCGCTTGGGAGTCTGATCCTCTGGCTTGAATCATTGAATTTCTTCAATTCTGTTACCCTGCTGGTTCACCTCCCCTTCCACCTCTCCCTCAGCCCTGGGCCTGGCATTCCCTCTCTCTCTTTTCTCCTCCCCCACCCTAGTCGCTACCAGCATTCTCATTTTCTCACACAAACAGCTCTTACAATGGATTGTTCCCTTTATCATCGAAACTTTTTTTGAATATCTTTCATTCTTGTTCCCATATCTCTCCACATCACCGCTCTATTTCTTCTAGTTTCCCTGTTACCCTGACCAGTCCTGAAGAAGGGTTCTGACCCGAACGTAGCCTATCTCTTCGACTCCTTAGATGCTGCTGCACCCGCTGAGTTTCTCAGCCTTTTGTGTACCAAAAGAACTGCAGGATGCTGGTTTTCGATCGGAAGAGAGACATAAAATGTGGCAGTTAAAACTCATGCACAGCAGGCAGCATCTCTGGGAGGAGGATGCAGTGACGTTTCGGGTCGAGGACTGTGTGTGTAGGAATAGTGTTGGTGTGCGGGGCAGCGCTGGTCGGTGTGGACTCAGTGGGCTAAAGGGGCTGTTTCCGTTGCTGTTTCTTACAAGGTTAATTCCCGGGGTGGCGGGACTGTTCAGATGCGGAGAGGATGGAGCGGCTGGGCTTGTACTCTTCTGGGAGGTTTAGATTATAGAAGGATGAGTGAGGGTCTCACTTGAAAAATATAAGATTGTTAAGGGCTTGGACATGCTAGAAGCAGGAAACGTTTTCCCGATGTTTGGGGGGAGTCCCAGAACCACGGGCCACAGAATAAGAAGTAAGAGGGTGAGCCATTTAGTACGGAGAGAGGAATACTATTTTTTTCTCCAGAGAGTGGTGAGTCTGTGGAATTCTCGCCTCAGAGGGCGGTGGAGGCCGGTTCTCTGGGATGCTTTCATGGAGAGAGCTAGATAGGGCTCTTAAAAATAGCAGAGTAGGGGGCTATGGGGAGAAGCAGGACGGATACTGATTGTGGCTGATCAGCCATGATCACATTGAATGGCGGTGCTGGCTCGAAGGCGCCGAATGGCCTCTCCTGCCACCTACTGTCTATTGTTCTATTGTCTATTCTCCCAAAACTAATCTAATCTGAACACAATTACCTCTTGTAAAGAAGGGTCTGACATGTAGGGTCTGAAGAAGGGTCTCGACACGAAACGGTCGCCTATCTCCTTCGCTCCTTAGATTGCTGCTGCACCCGCTGAGTTTCTCCAGCTTTTTTGTGTACCCTCAATACTCTCTTGAAAGTAGGGTACACAAAAAGCTGGAGAAAATCAGCGGGTGCAGCAGCATCTAAGGAGAGAAGGAGATAGTGCGACGTTTCGGGTCGAGACCCTTTTCAGGACCCTTTTCTTTTTGGATATCCTCCTCTTGAAAGTAGGTATACCTTGAGGAGTTATGAAGTGCGCAGATCCTTCCCCTCTGCGACTACTGGGGTTAACTCATCCCTTCCACCCAAACCGCCCTCTCCCCATGTATCTTCCCCTGCATCCGCAGGAGATGCAGCGCCTGTCCTTGTACCTCCTCCCTGGACTCCATCAAAGGCACCCGATGTCCGCTCAGGGAGAGGCAGAGGTTCATAGAAAAATTAGAAACATAGAAAGTTAGGTGCAGAAAGAGCAGGCATTTGTCCCTTCGAGCCTGCACCGCCATTCAATATGATCATGGCTGATCATCCAACTCAATATTCTGTACCTGTCTTCTCTCCATACCCCCTGATCCCTTAAGCCACATGGGGCCAATCCTACTCCCTCGTATAATATGGCAAACGGAATGGCTCAATACTTCTGTGGCAGAGAATTCACAGGAATTCACCACTCTCTGTGTGAAAATCGATTTCTCATCTCGTCTAAAAGACTTCCCCCTTATCCTTAACTGTGAGCCTTGTCCTGGACTTCCCCAAGAGGTTACTTGCCACCTATTCACCTATCTACTGTTCTTGTGTTCACAGGTGTGGACTCCTGTATATCGGCGAGACCAAGCGCAGGCGCGGCGATCGTTTCGCTGAACACTTTCGCTCCAGTTCGCCCTAAACACACCTGTTCTCCACTTTTTCAACACTTTAATCCCCCCCTCCGGGTCCCACACTGAACTTTTGTCCTGGGCCTCCCCACTGTCAGAGTGAGGCCCAGCGCACGTTGGAGGAACAGCACCTCGTATTTCACTTGGGCTGCTCACACCCCAGCGGCCTGAACATTGTCTTCACGTAGAAGCGTAGGTTCACGGATTGTTCCCTGGTTGGGCGGGACTGTCAGACGAGAAAGAATGAAAAGACTAGGCTTGTGTTCACTGGAGTTTAGAAGGATGAGGGGGGATCTTACAGGAAACATACAAAATTATCAAAGGGAACTGGACCAAGCTGGACGGATGCTGGAAAAAATGTTCCATGTTGGGCGAGTCCCAGAACCTGGGCCACAGTTCTTAGAATAAAGGGTGAGGTCATTTAAGGACTGAGGTGAGAAAAAACTTTTTCACCCGGAGAGTTGTGAATTTGTGGAATTCCCTGCCACAGAGGGCAGTGGAGGCCAAATCACTGGATGGATTTTAGGAGAGTTGGATGAGCTCTAGGGGCTAGTTGGAGTTCAAAGGATATGTGGGATGAAGGCAGGAACGGGTTAATAGATAGGGGGACGATCAGCCATGATCACAATGATGCGGTGCTGGCTCGAAGGCCGAATGGCCTCTCCTGCCACCTATTGTCTATGTTTCCATCTCTCTCCATCCCCTCCCCCAAGTTAGTTCTCTGACTAGTTTTGCTGTCCTGATTGGGTTTTACTGATTGGATGCCCTCAGCTTGCAATCAAAACCATTCGACATTCCCTTGATCAGCGACAGCTTTGATCTGTCGTTTTCACACCTCGCCGTTTCATATCTCTGGTCCCCTCTCCCTCGCTGTCTGAAGGAAGAGGTCTCAAGCGAAACGTCACCCATTCCTCATCTCAGAGATGCTAGAACGTCCGTGAGCTAACGAGGACTGGATCGGGGAGCGCTCGGAGCATTTGGCCAGAGTAGGGGAGGCAACAAGAACCCGAGGGCACAGGGTTTAAACAGGGGGAGGGGGGGATGCAAGCCTGCCAATTGTCTATGGGGACGGGCTGTAGACCCATGCAGTCATCCCCCCCTCTCTGCACATCGCTGAACGATCCAAAGGAACAGCAGGGCGTTTCAGTGTGGCACAGCGCTAGTTGCAGGAAGCTGCCAGAGCGAGGCTTGGAGATTCGACTCCGGATTTTTTTTAGGTTTACTCATGGAGTCTTTTAGACACTAGACAATAGAAGCTAGACAATAGGTGCAGGAAGAGGCATTCGGCCCTTCGAGCCAGCACGCCATTCACGTGATCAATGGCTGTTCACCCTAATCAGTACCCGTTCCTGCCTTCTCCCCCATATCCCCGGACTCCGCTATCTTTAAGTGCCCTATCGAGCTCTCTCTTGAAAGCAACGGCTCCACCCGCCCTCTGAGGCTGGACAATGCACAGACTCGCCACTCTCTGTGAGAAAAAGTGTTTCCTCGTCTCGTTCTCATGGCTTGCTCCTCTATTCTTAAAACTGTGGCCCTGGTTTGGACTCCCCCAACATCCCGGGTAAACATGTTTCCTGCCTCTAGCGCTGTCCAAGCCCTTGACTATCTTGTATGTTTCAATGAGATCCCTCTCATCCTTCTAAACTCCAGAGTGTTTCCATGATTGGTATGGCCACAGGGCAGTGAGCGTTTTTTTTTTTTTTCCCTCTCCTAGTGGGACTGTCCCTTCCCAGGCTGACGGACGAGCCCCATCTGCCCGTGACTCGTTGGGGCGGGAGAGCAAGAAACAGAGCCGCCGCGACGGGCCACACACGTGCGTTCCCTAGAGCTGCAGCGTCTCTCTGCTGTCGAGGTGAGGCGGCCATTCTGAGAGCAGAGCAATGTAGCAGGGGGAGAGACTGAGGACGAGAAGGGGCTGTGACGAGGCGTCTGTCCTCCTGTTGTAGGTCTATAGCACATGCAACTGCAAGGCAGTGTTGATAAGGTGGTCAAAAAGGTTTTTGGAACATTGGTTTTTATCTGTCAGAGTATTGAGAATAGAAGTTGGGAGGTCAATTGCAGTTGTATAGACGTGGGTGAGGGACCGGGCATAGAATATTGTGTTCAGTGCTGGGCACCGTGTTACAAGGGAAAGATATTGTCAGCTTGAAAGGGTTCAGAGAAGATTTACGAGGTTGTTGCAGGGATAGGGGTGTGAAGTCTAGGAGAGGTTTGAGCAGGCTGGGTCTCTATTCCTTGCGGGAGCGCAGGAGGATGAGGGGAGTTCTTAAGAGGCGTACAAAATCATGAGAGGAATTAGATCGGGTAGACGCACAGAGTCTCTGCCCAGAGTAGGGGGAATCGAGGAGCAGAGGACATAGGTTCAAGGTGAAGGGGAAAAAAGATTTAATAGGAACTGAGAGTAACTTTTTTGTACACATAGGGGGCTGGGTTGTATGGAACAAGCTGCCGGATGAGGTAGTTGAGGTGGGGACTACTATCACAATGTTTAAGAAAAGCTATTTAGACAGGTACAATGGATGGAAAAGGACACGTTTGGAGGGAAATGGGCTAATCGCAGGCGGTGTAGCGGGGGACTGCAAGGCCGGCGTGGGCAAGTTGGGTCGAAAACATTGAAACACAGAAAATAGTTGCGGGATGTTGGCCATTCGGCCCTTCGAGACAGCACCGGCCATTCAATATGATCATGGCTGAACACCTACTTCAGTATCCTGTACCTGACACTTCTTCTCCATACCCCCTGATCCTTTAGCCACAAGGGCACATCTAAAATCCCTCTTAAAATATAAGCCAATGACATGGCCTCAACACATTCTGTGGCAGAGAATTCAGAGATTCACCAGCAATCAAAAATGGGATTTCTCTACTCGGTCTAAAAGATTCCCCTTATCCTTAAAACTGTGACCCCCTTGTTCTGGACTTCCCCAACATCGGGAACAATCTTCCTGCATCTAGCCTGTCCAACCCCTTAAGATTGTTGTAAGCCGTCTCCTCGCTGTGTGAATCTTATGGGAATGAGACAGCGATCGGCACGGGGTAGACTGGTAAATCCACGTAGACTCATCAGGGGACGCCCTGGAGACCAGAGAGACGGGGGGAGAGGCTGCCGCTATGAGGTAGACTCGCTAGGGGGCACTGGGAGACTGGGGAACGAGGCAGAGGCGCTGAGGGCGAGGGGCGGCAGACGGGAGCTTCTTTGGGGTTTGTGGTCTTTCACTCGAGAGCTTTGTAGGGTAGGGAGCAGCTGCAGATGCTGCTTTAAACTGAAGACAGACACAAAAAAGTGACTCAGCGGGACAGGCAGCATCTCCGGAGAGAAGGAATGGGTGAATGTTTCGGGTCGAGACCCCTCTTCAGACAGAGTGAGGGGGGAGAGGGAAACGAGAGAGATATATATAGACGGGGGTCTAGAGAGATAGAGAACCAATTAATTAAAGATATGTACAAAAAGTGACGATGATCCAAGGAGACTGGCTTTTTGCTGGGTGAGAACAAGAAGCTGGTGTGACGTGGGTGGGGGAGGGATGGAGAGAGAGGGAACGCCGGGGTCACTTGAAGATAGAGAAATCAAAACGCACACCACTGGGTCGTGAGCTGCCCAAGCGAAATATGAGATGCTGTTATGCGTTTGGCCTCACTCTAACAGTGGGGGAGGCCCAGGGCAGAACGGTCAGCGTGGGAGCGGGAGGGGGAGGTGAAGCGTTTGGCAACCGGGAGATCCAGTGGGGTCGGTCCAGCGGGACTGAGCGAAGGTGATCAGCGAAACGATCGGCCGGTCTGCGCTTGGTCTCTCGCCGCTGCGGAACGGCTGCCTCACGGCGGCAGAGACCCGGGTTCGATCCTGACCACGGGTGCTTGCCTGTATGGAGTTTGTACGTCCCCCCCCCTCCCGGTGACGGCGTGGGCTTGCCCGGTTTCCTCCACACTCGAGAGTAAGGTTTGTAGGCTAATTTTGATTGGCATAAATGTAAATTGACCCCAGTGCGTTGTCGAACGGTGTTGGTGGGCCGGGGGGACCGCTGGTTCTGGTCGAACGGACTCGGTGGGCCGAAGGCCTGTTTTGCACCGCTGCATCTCCAAACCAAAATTTAAACTAAATTAAATGACAGCGGGAGGTGAAGAGAGGCAGGAGCGTCGGGGGGAGGAGGGTTTGACATTCTAATTTCAGCGAGCAATTCAGAGGGGTGGGGGGGTGGGGGAAACAAAATTTATATAGTGTGAGATACGCTTTGTGCTCACAATGAATGCCTCAAAGACTACATCTTGGAAGCAAAGAGATTCTTTATTCCTCTCGACTCTGCAGAAGAAGCGGTTGCATCTCCAAGTCGAGAGAACACCGAGTCAGAGAAGTCATTCCCCCTTTATACACACATTTTACATCACTCCTTTGGACCTTCTCCAACCAGGGTCGTGGTGCACAATTGTGGGTACATCCCACCGTTCATCCCCGCACCTCCCATATTATACATCGCATGTTCAAAACATGTTCATGGTAAAATGAGCAGTTTCTTGACCCAGGGGTGTGTTGTAATATTCATTTTTCTAATAGCATGCTCAATTGCTCATGACCTGGCACAGTTCTATCACCTCATCGTGAACCCTCTAGTTATCTTTATAATCCGCACTAAAGTAAGCTTTTAGTGACAAGGGTCCCATCTATCACTCCATTCCACTTATAGGATCTCTTACATCACTCCCTTTACTGCTATACAATGCTATTACTTCTTACTCAAGGACTCAAGGGATGGGTCTGGCAACCTATCAGACACTGTTGTGTCCAGAATTCCTCTCTCCAGCCCTCTCAGTTCGGATTCTCCTTTAAAATCCTTACTTTAATGGGGGAGGTTTAATCACTTTATCCCTCAAATATAGTATTGTGAGGTTAGGACGTGCTGCTATGGAGAGGGCGTGGAACAGGTTTACATGGAGGATCCCAGGGACTATGAGCGGCATCTGTGAACGTTTGACGGCGCTGCGGCCTGCGCTCGATGCGAGTTTGAAGGTGAGGGGGGAGGACCTCAGTGAAACGTACCGGGGCAGTGAAGGCCTGGAGAGAGTGGATGTGGAGTGAATGTTCCCACCATCGGGGGAGTCTGGGACCAGGGGCCAAGCTCAGAATGAATGGAGTTCCTTTGAGAAGGAGATGAGGAGGAATGTCTTCAGCAGAGGGCGGAGGAATCTGTGGAATTCTTTGCCACAGACGCCTGTGGAGGGCCACAAGTCAGTGGATAATTTTAAGGCAGAGTTAGATAGATTCTTGATTTGTGCGGGTGTCAGGGTTATGGGGAGAAGTCAGGAAAATGGGGTTCATAGGAGAGAGAGATCAGCCATGGAGAATGTGGGGAGCAGGCTTGATGGCCCAATGCCTAATTTACTCCTATCTGGGAGTTGTGTCAGTATTTGCAAGGGGTTCCCTGTATACTTTACTATTCTACTCCATCTTAGACCTTGGTCTCACTTGCTACCTCCAGGTAGAAGGTAAAGGAGCCTGAGAACTGCAACGTCCAGGTTCTGGAATAGTCCTCCCCACAGCCATCGGCTATAAACCTGGCTCCGGACAAAACTCTGTACATTAATAACCCATTATTCTGTTTATTTGCACTTAATCAGTTTATTTATTCCATGTGTGTATATATTTATAGAATGGCATTATGGACACGCTGATCTGTTCTGTAGTCATTGCTACTGTGTTCTGTGGTGCTGAGAGCAAGCTAGAATGTCATTGTCATATCGGGAGGGAACGGCAGGAGAATGGGGTTAGGGGGAGAGATAGGACCAGCCATGATTGGGAAAATGGGGCGAGTGGACTTGATGGGCTGAAGGGCCTTCATTCTGCTCGTGGATGGGAACGTTAGAACTAAATGTTACCATATAAACATTACAGCACGGTGACAGGCCCTCTCGGCCGTCAGTCCGTGCCGACCATTTGTTTTCCCCTAGTCCATCTACCTGCCCTCTGGGGACCATACCCTCCCTTCCTTCACGTCCATTTACCTATCCTCTTTACTCTTAAATGTTAAAATCGATCTGGCCTCACCACCTCTGCTGGAAGCTCATTCCACACAGCCACCCACCCTTGAGTAAAGAGTTCCCTCACGTTTACCCCGAAATTCTGTCCCTTAATTCTCATGTCATGCCCTCTTGTTTGAATCTGCCCTACCTCAATGGGAATAAAGCTTATCCTCGTCAACTCTGTCTATCCTTTCATCATTTTAAAAGACCTCTCAATCAAGTCCCCCGCTCACACCATTAAACTTCTGCGCTCCAAAGAATAAAGGGACCTAACTTGTTTTCAACCTTTCTCTGTAACATAGTTGCTGGAACCCTGGCAACAGAGGATTCTAGTAAAATCTCCTTCTGTACTGGACATGTGCATTACTCCCGTTATCCTGTATCTGTTTCACTGTGGACGGCTCGATTGTGCGTGTGTGTGTCTGTTCTGCTGGTAGTTGGCACACAGCCAAGATGCTTTCCCCGACCTCGGTACGCGTTTGACAAACAAATGCGCTCAACACTCAAAAACGTTCAAGACCGGAGGGCAAGGCTTTGAGGTGAGCGGGGCAATGTTTAAAGGAGATGCGTGGGACACGTTTTTGCACAGACAGCAGCATAGACCTGGAGTATTGCGTACAGTTTTTGGTCTCTAATCTGAGGAAAGACATTCCTGCCATAGAGGGAGTACAGAGAAGGTTCACCAGACTGATTCCTGGGATGGCAGGACTTCCATATGAAGAAAGACCGGATGGACTCGGCTTGTACTCGCTGGAATTTAGGAGATTGAGGGGGGATCACATACAAGGAATTTGCCTTGGTGCTCTGCCACAAGTGACAAACATGGACATCCGACATCCATAACAAACAGACTGATTCCTGGGATGTGGACTTTCATACGTGGAAAGACTGGGGATAGACTCGGCTTGTATCGCTGGAATTTAGAGATGAGGGGGATCTTATAGAAAAACTTACAAAAAATTCTTAAGGGGTTGGACAGGCTAGATGCAGGTAGAGGTGTTCCCGATGTGGTGGGAGGTCCGAACAAGGGGTCACAGTTTAAGATAAGGGGGAAGTCTTTTAGGACCGAGATGAGAAAATTGTTTTTCACACAGAGAGTGGTGAATCTGTGGAATTCTTCTTGCGTAAAGAAGGTAGTGAGGCCGTTCATTGGCCATTGGTATTTGGGCCATTTGGGAATAAAGTGGCTGAAAGATGGACAGATGGGTTTAATGGCTGGTAAGTGTGAAGTGTACATCTTGGCAGGACCAAATCTAAATAGAAGTACATGGTAAATGGTTAGGGAATTGAGGAATGCTGTGGAAACAAGGGAATTAGGAAACTGTGCATAGTTCCTGGAAGGGGAATCGCATGTTGATAGGGTGGTAAAGAAAGCCTTTGGTTGTGCGGGCCTTATTAAAATCAGAGCATTTGAATATGGAGTAGGGAAGTAAGTTACAATTGTACAAGGCATTGGTTAAGACAATTCTGGAGTATGGTGATTACAATTTGGTTCGCCTTGTTATAGGAAGGTGTCAACAAAATCGGAGAGTCAGAGGAGATGTACTTAGAATGTTTGCAGGGTTCAGCAACTATGTTACAGAGAAAGGTTTAACAAGTTAGGTCTTTATACTTTGGAGCGCAGAGGTTATAGGGGGGACTTGATTGAGGTCTTAAAATGATGAAAGGGTAGACAGAGATGACGTGATAGTTTTTCCCATTGAGGGTATGGAAGATTCAAACAACCAGAGGGATGACATGCTGAATTAGGGACAGAGTTTAGGGTTAAACGTGAGGGGGAACTTCTTTACGCAGTGGGTGTGGCTGTGTGGAATGTGCTTCAGAGAAGTGGTGGAGGCAGGAACGATTTTAACAATTTAAGAGTAAAGTGGATAGGTATATGGATCGTGAAAGGGAATGGAACAAACAATGGTGGCCGGAGAGGAAGGGCCGACTGGGGCCCGTTTCGTCGCTGTAATTGTTTATATGGTTATATGTAATATGTTATATTTAAGAGGGGAGTTTAGATGTGGCCCTTGTGGTTGAAAGGTCAGGGGTGGGTATGGAGAGAAGGCAGGTACGGGATACTGAGTTGGATGATCAGCCATGATCATATTGAATGGCGGTGCAGGCTCGAAGGGCTGAATGGCCTGCTCCTGCACCTAATTTCTATGTTTCTATGTTTCTATGTGTATCGCGTGGGGTTTGGATAAACATGGCTCAGGTCTACCAGAAACGTCTCTGGCATACCTTCTCTTGACACCGATCTGTGCTTCCAAGTTCTATGTAGTTTGGCTGAGAGACACAGCATGGAAACAGGCCCTTTGGCCAACCAGCGATCCCTGCTGAGAGAATGGAGCGGCTGGGCTTGTACACTCTGGAGTTTAGAAGGATGAGAGGGGATCTTATTGAAACATATAAGATTATTAAGGGTTTGGACACGCTAGGGGCAGGAAACATGTTCCCGATGTTTGGGGGAGTCCAGAACCAGGGGCCATAGTTTAAGAATAAGGGGTCGGCCATTTCGAACGGAGATGAGGAAACACTTTTTTCTCCCAGAGAGTTGCGAATCTGTGGAATTCTCTCCTTGGTGGAGGCCGGTTCTCTGGACACTTTCAAGAGAGAGCCAGATAGGGCTCTTTAACGATAGCGGAGTCAGGGGGATACGGGGGAGCAGAAGCAGGAACGGGGCTGCTGATTGGGGGGTTGGGTGAGGACGAATCAGCCGTGATTCACATTGATGAATGTAGGTGCTGGCTTCGAAGGGCCTAAGGGTCCGAATGGTTTATTGTCTATCGTCTTCTCGCACTACCCTGCAACATAGGGTACATAACTTACGATTATATCAATGCCAATTGGCCGCCCCACCAAACCAGGTTTTGGAGTGTGGGAGGAGGGAAACCAGAAGCACCCGGTGGTGAAACCCACGCGGGGTCAAGGGGGGTGAGAACGTACAAAGTTCGTACAGACAGCAGCCGGTGGGAGTCAGGATTGAGCCCGGGTCGTGACTGCTTGTTGTTTATAGAACTTTTGATTGCAGATTCTTGAGGGTGATTAGTGTAAAAAGTAGCTTTGGCATAAACTAGCAACTGCTGTTCCCTGTCATTGCACAATTCATGGTTAGGAAAGGTGTCCGGGGCTACGGGGAGGAGGCAGGAGAATGGTGGGATAGACTAGATGGGCCGAGTGGCCTAATTCTGCTCCGCCGAGTACGGACGCTGGGAGGCGGGGTGGCGGATGTGTAAGGCGTTGGCGAGGCCGCATCCAGAATGTTGTGGGCGCCGTGTCGCAGGGGAAGGTGTGGCCGAGCTGGAGACGATTTACGAGGATGTCGCCGGGACTCGAGGGTGTGAGCCGCAGGGAGAGGTTGAGCAGGCCGGCGGGTCTCTCTATTCCCTGGAGCGCGGGAGGATGAGAGGGCGATCTTATAGAGGCGTGCACAATCATGAGGGGAATAGATCGGGTAGACGCACAGAGTCTCTTGCCCAGAGTAGGGGAAGCGAGGACCTGAGGGATAGTTTTAAGGTGAAGGGTGAAAAAAATTACCCCTCAGATTCTTATTAAATCGTTTCCCCCGTGCTTGTTCCATACACCCTTTGTGTGAAAACATTCCCCCTCAGATTCCAATCAAATGTTTTCCCCTTCACCTTAAACCTATGTCCTCTGTGCGGGGATGCTGGAGCGTTAGGCGACCGCGGCGCGGGGGAACGGAACGCGTCGGCGCGACCGGACTCGGTGGGTCAAAGGGACGGGTTTCCACACTGTATCTCTTAACTAAACCGTTGCAATAAAAACTAAACTAAACTGGTCGGTATAAGGGCATCAGGTGTTATGATGAGAATGGGGTGGAGGGGAGATGAGGTGGAGAGGGAAAGATAGAGCAGCCATGATTGAATGGGGGAGTATGGGCCGACGGGCCGAATGGCCTAAGCCTCCTCCTTGAACCTGTGAACCTACGTGGGCCAGCAGAGGGACTGTGGCCCCGTTAGGCCATGGCTCACCCCTGCCCTCTGTTGGAGCAGTTAGGTATTTGGCAGCTCGGCCTTGTTTCGCTTAGTGTAGAGATACAGCAGGGTAACAGGCCCTTCGGCCCATCCAGTCCGTGCCTATCAGTGATCCCCGCACCTATCTCACTATCCTACTTCCACTAGGGACAATTTACATTTGATACAAAGCTAATCAACCTACAACCCTGACGTCTTTGGCGTGTGGGGGGTCTAAACCAAAGATCTCGGAGGAATACCACGCAGTACTCATAGATTGGGTTCGACTGGCTTGTATCACTGGATTTAGAAGGACGAGAGGATTTCTTATAGAAACATAAACTTTTATTTAAAGGAGATTGGAAGGCCAGATGCAGGAAACATGTTCCTGATGTTGGGGGAGTCAGAAACAGTTTAAGAATAAGGGGTCGGCCTTTAGGGTTGAGATGATGAAAACATGTTTTCCACCCAGAGAGTTGTGAATTGCGGGAGTCTCTGCCACTGGAAGGCAGTGGAGCCAAATCACTGGATTGTTTTCAAACGAGAGGTTAGGTTAGCTCTTCGGGGATACGGAATCAAGGATATGGGGAGAAGGCTAGGAACGGGGTATGATTGTGGATGGTCAGCCATGATCATATAGGAATGGCGGTGCTGGTTCGAAGGGCTGGAATGGCCTCTCCTGCACTATTTTCTATCCCAATCAGTATACCCCGATCCTGCCTTCCAATTAACTGAAACTATATACTTTTGCCCTTTCCTATTTCATTTTACCTGTGCAAGTCTACTCTGAATATTTCATTTGTACCCACTGAACCAACCTGTTCCAAAGGTCCTTGTGATAACTCAGGCTTAGTCAATAATGTGAAGCTCCACAGTGCATGGGATGAGAGAGAGATGAGGAGAGAGAGAGATGGGGAAGGAGAGAGAGAAAGGGAAGGGGAGAGTGAGGGTGGGGTGAGCCGGAAGGAGGAGTGAGGAGAGGAGAGAGATGAGAAGAAGAGAGGGAATGGAAGGAGGGATGTCGGAGGGAGGGTGGGAGGGAGGGGGAGAGAGGGGGAGTGAGAGAAAATGGAAGGGAGGGGAGAGAGAGCGAAGGGAGGGGGAGAGAGAGAGAGGAGGAGAGAGAGATGATGAGGGGAGAGTGAGAGGAGAGATCCAGAGAGAGAAGAGAGTGAGAGAGAGAGAGGGGGAGGAAGGAGAGAGAGAGATGGGCGGGATGGAGACGGGAGGAGGGAGGGAGGAGAGGGGAGGGAGTGAGGGAGAGGGAGAGAGGGAGAGGGAGAGAGGGAGAGAGTGAGGGAGAGAGAGAGAGAGAGAGACGAGGGAGAGGAGAGAGATGAGGTTGAGAGAGAGAGAGAGAGAGAGAGGAGAGAGAGAGAGAGAGAGAGAGAGAGGGAGAGAGAGAGAGAGAGAGAGAGAGGAGAGAGAGAGAGAGGCGAAGAGAGAGAGAGAGGAAGGAGAGGAGGAGGTAGGAGTGAGAGGAGAGAGAGGAGAAGAGTGAGATGAGAGAGAGAGAGGAGTAATGAGATGAGAGAGACGAGAGAGGGAGAGAGAGAGAGAGAGAACGCACCAAATAGGTTAAAATCAATGGACAATAGGTGCGGGAGGAGGGCCATTTTGGCCCTTCGAGCCGCACCGCCCATTCAATGTGATCACGGCCTGACATCCCCAATCAGTACCCCGTTCCTGCCTTACCCCACCGCCTCCGAGGCAGAGAATCCACGACTCACCACTCTCTGTGTGAAAAAGTGTCTTCCTCGTCTCCGCTTACATGGCCTACCCCTTTTTCTTAAACTGTGGCCCTGGTTCTGGACCGCCCCAACATCGTTGTACCACCTTTCCTGCCTCTAGCGTGTCCAAACCCTTAATAATCTTATATAAGTTATCCTCTCATCCTTTCTAAATTCCAGAGCGATACAAGCACGCCGCTCCATTCTATCCGCACATGGACTTCCCGGGATTAACCCTGGTGAACCTACGCTCGCTAGGCTTTCCCCCTCACACGGCAAGAATGTCCTTCCTCAATTTGGAGACCAAAAACTGCAAACAATATCCAGGTGTGGTCTCACTAGGGCCTGTACAATGCAGAAGGTGTTCTTTTGCACCTATAATTATCCTCTTGTTAGGATGCCAACATTGCATTAGTTTCTTCACTGCCTGTGGTACCTGCATGCTAGTAAGGGAAAGCAAGTGCAATGCTAGCATTTATTTCGATTGCGTTAGAATAAATAAATATACAAGGTGTAATGCGAGGCTCTTAACAGGCCACATTTGGAATATTGTGAGCAGTTTTGGGCCTGTATCTGAGGAAGGTGTGCGGGGGGTGCTTCTTTTGGGTGCGGACCAGAGCTGGTTTACGAGAACGATCGGGAATGAGGAGGGGTAAACGTATACGTCGAGCGTTTGACGGCGCTGGGCCTGTACTCGCTGGAGTTTAGAAGGATGAGGCGGGGATCTCATTGAAACTTGTCGAGTAGTGAAAGGCCTGGTTAGAGTGTGTGTGCAGATTATGTTCCCACTGGTGGGAGAGTCTAGGACCAGAGGTCACAGGCTCAGAATAAAAGGACGGACCTTTTGAAAGGAGACGAGGAAGAATTACTTTGGTCAGAGGGTGGTGAATCTGTGGATTTCATTGCCACACACGGAGGTGGAGGCCAGGTCTTTGGGGTATTTTGAAAATACAGTGACAGATTCTTGATTAGTAAGTGTTTAAGGTTTGTGTAAGAAGTAAGAACTGCAAATGCTGGTTTACACAATAGACAATAGACAATAGGTGCAGGAGTAGGCCATTCGGCCCTTCGAGCCAGCACCGCCATTCAATGTGATCACGGCTGATCGTCCCCAATCAGTTCCCTGTTCCTGCCTTCTCCCCATATCCCCTGACTCCGCTATCTTTAGGAGCCCTCTCTTGGGTTTGACCCTGAAGATAGACACAAAAAGCTGGACAGGCAGCATCTCTGGAGAGGAGGAATGGGTGGCAAATGTCATTGCGGGAGGAAGGGGAATTGAGTGGCGGAGTATGACGTGATAGTGACATTTGAGAGGCTTTTGGACAGGCGTGTGGATGTGCAGGGAACGGAGGGGTGTGGGTTCGTCCAGGCAGAGGAGATTAGTTGAAAGCGGCAGCATGTTGGGTGGGCACAGGCAATGCGGGCCGAAGGGCCTGTTTCTGTGCTGTACTGATCTTGGCTCCAAGAGGCTTTCGGAAGGCAGCCAGCATCGTCCGAGATAGGGAGAGAGTGGAGGGAAAATAGCATGAGAGGGGGAGAGGGGTAGAAAGAGGAGAGGAGAGATGAGAGGAGAGGGTAGAGAATGAGAGGAGAGAGAGAGAGCGAGGACGAGAGAGAGAAGAGGGGAGAGAGAAGGGAGGGGAGGGAGAGGGATAGGGGGACACCGTTATAGAGAGGGGGAGAGGGAAAAGGGTGGAGAAAGCAGGGTGTGATACCGATAGCCGTGTGCCGCTCGAGATAGGAGGGAAGGGGGAGGAGAGATGGGCCGCTCGCTGTTGCTGTTGCCGACTCAGTAGAAGTGGGAGACGAGAGATAATTGAGGGGTAGAGGGGATGTCACGTCCTAAGGAATAGTGCAGAATTTGGCCATTTGGTGCCCGTCCTGTGTATACTGCCATTCAATCATGGCTGATCCACTCCCTCCTCCTAATTCCATCTCCTGCCTTCTGCCCATAACACCCTGACAGATGGATAGGAGAGAGGGGAAGAGGGGAAAGAGAGGCGGGGAGAGGAGGTGGGAGATAGGGGAGAGGAGAAGAAGAGATAGGAGAGGGGGAGAGGAGAGCAGGAGAAAAGAGAGGAGCGAGGAAGATGAGAGAGGGGAGAGAGAAGGGAGGCGAGAGGGAGAGAGGGAGAGAAAGAGAGAGACTAAGGAAGGAAGGTGAGAAAGGGGAGAGAAGAAGGAGGCGAGAGGAGAGAGGGAGAGAAAAGAGAGGAGAAGGAAGGTGAGAGAGGGGGAGAGAGGCGGAAGAAGAGGTAAGGAAACGGGAGAGGAGACAGGAGGGTGGGAGAGGAGAGAGAGGGGGTGAGGTGGGAGGGGGTTTGAGAGGGGAGTGGGAGAAGGGGCGAAGGGTAGAGTGGAGAATGGGGAGAGAGGCCACACTCACGTACCACCCCTGCCATCGGGGGGAAGGCACAGGAGGCTAAAAATTCAGGGACAGCTTCTTCCCTCCAGTCATCAGGCTACTGAACACTGCTACCTCCACATACGCTCAGAGCTATTTAGCCTTGGAGGGATTATTTTATGACTTTGCACTATTGTTGTCTCTGCCTCAGAGGGCGGTGGAGGCCGGTTCTCTGGATACTTTCAAGAGAGCGCTAGATAGGGCTCTTAAAGATAGCGGAGTCAGGGGATATGGGGAGAAGGCAGGAACGGGGTACTGATTGGGGATGATCAGCCGTGATCACATTGAATGGCGGTGCTGGCTCGAAGGGCCGAATGGCCTCCTCCTGCACCTATTGCCTATTGTCTATCAGCCATGATCACATTGAATGGTGGTGCTGGCTCGAAGGGCCGAATGGCCTCCTCCTGCACCTATTGTCTATTGTACATGTATCCTTGTGTGTATACAATATATATACACAGGGTATTAGAAGTGTATATATGGGGTATGAGATATAAAGTCAGAATGGGGTCCCTGTTTTAGATGATCCTTCTGCAGTTGTACAGGGCCCTAGTGAGAGACCCACACCTGGAGTATTGTGTGCAGTTTATTTGGTCCCCTAATTTGAGGAAGGACATTCTTGCTATTGAGGACTGCAGCGTAGTTTTACAAGGTTAATTCCACGGGATGGCGGGACTGTCCATATGCTGTGAGAATGGGAGCGGCTGGGCTTGTACACTCTGGAGTTTTAGAAGATGAGAAGGATATACTCATTGAAACATATAAGCTTGTTAATGGATTTGGACACGCTCGAGGCAGGAAAACATGTTCCCGATGTTGTTAGGGGGCGTCCAGAACCACAGGGGTGCCACAGTTTACGAATAAGACGGGTAAGCCATTTAGAACGGAGACGAGGAAACACTTTTTCTCACAATAGAGTGTGGTTAGACTGTGAATTCTCTGCCTCAGAGGGCGGTGGAGGCCGGTTCTCTCTGGATACTTTCCAAGAGAGAGAGCTAGATAGGGCCTACTTAAAGATAGCGGAAGTCAGGGATATGGGGAGAAGGCAGAACGGGTATACTGATTGGGGAATGATCAGCCATGATCACATTGAATGTGTGTGCTTGGTCGAAGGGCCGAATGGCCCACCTCCTGCACCTATTTTCCATGTTTATCAATATATTATACAACATGGTGCAGCGGAGAGCTGCCGTCTCACAGCGCCGGAGACCCGGGTCAGATCCCGACTACGGGCGCTGTCTGTACGGAGTTTGCAACGTTCTCCCCGTGACCTGCGCGGGTTTTTTTTCTCCGAGACCTTTGGTTTCCTCCCGCACTCAAAGGACTGCGTGTTTGTAGGTTAACTGGCCTGGTATAAAATGTAAAAACTGTCCCTAGTGTGTGCAGTACAGTGTTGGCGTGCGGGGACCGCTGGTCGTGCGGGCTCGTGGGACAAAGGCCCTGTTTCCATGCTGCCTCTCTAAAACCCCCCAAAAAAACCCCAACGCACACACACTACACACACACTACACACACACACATCACACGCACCGCACTGCACGCACACACACACACAACACACACACACACACACACACACACTACACGCACGCACGCACGCACGCACGCACACCACACACACACACACACACACACACACACACACACACACACACACACACACACACACACACAACACCAACAAACAAACATAGAAAAATAGGTGCAAGATTAAGGTCATTTTCGGCCTTCCGAACCAGTATGACAATGGCTAATCAATTGATTGGAAAGACTAGGCTTGTATTCACTGGAGTTTAGAAGGATAGGGGGGAATCTTATAGAAACATATAAAAAATTATCAAAGGACTGGACAAGCTGGACGCAGGAAAAATGTTCCCCAATGTTGGGCGAGTCCAGAACCAGGGCCACAGCCTTAGAATAAAGGGGGGGTCATTTAAGACTGAGGTGAGAAAAAAACTTTTTTCACCCAGAGAGTTGTGAAATTTGTCGAATTCCCTGCCACAGAGGGCAGTGGAGGCCAAGTCACTGGATGGATTTAAGAGAGAGTTAGATAGAGCTCTAGGGCTAGTGGAGTCAAGGGATATGGGGAGAAGGCAGGCACGGGTTATTGATAGCGGACGATCACCATGATCGCAATGAATGGCGGTGCTGGCTTGAAAGGGCCGAATGCCTCCTCCTGCACCTATTGTCTATGTTTCTATGTTCCTGCTTTTTCCCCATATCCTTTGATTCCTTTAGCCCTAAGAGCTAAATCTAACTCTCTCTTGAAATATATATATAGTTTTCTACTCTCTTGCCCAGAGTAATGAATCGAGGACCAGAGGACATAGTTTGGGGTGAAGGGGAAAACATCTAAAAGGAATCTGAGGGGTAACATATAAGATTGTTAAGGGTTTGGACACACTAAGGCAGGAAACATGTTCCTGATGTTGGGGGAGTCCAGAACCAGGGGCCACAGTTTTAAGAATAAGGGGTTTGGCCATTTAGAACGGAGACGAGGAAACACTTTTTCTCACAGAGAGTTGTGAGTCTGTGAATTCTCTGCCTCAGAGGGCGGTGGAGGCTGGTTCTCTGGATACTTTCCAGAAAAAGAGCTCGATGGGGCTCTTAAAGATAGCGAGTCAGGGATATGGGGAGAAGGCAGAACGGGGCACTGATTGGGGATGATCAGCCGTGATCACAGTGAATGGCGGTGCTGGCTCGAAGGGCCGAATGGCCTCCTCCTGCAGCTATTTTCCATGTTTCTATATATACAACATGGTGCAGCGGTAGAGCTGCCGTCTCACAGCGCCGGAGACCCGGGTTCGATCCCGACTACGGGCGCTGTCTGTACGGAGTTTGCACGTTCTCTCCCCCGTGACCTGCGCGGGTTTTCTCCGAGACCTTTGGTTTCCTCCCACACTCAAAGGACGTGCGTGTTTGTAGGTTAACTGGCCTGGTATAAATGTAAAAACTGTCCCTAGTGTGTGCAGGACAGTGTTGGCGTGCGGGGATCGCTGGTCGGTGCGGGCTCGGAGGGACAAAGGCCCTGTTTCCATGCTGCCTCTCTAAACCCCCCCCAAAAAAACCCCAACGCACACACACTACACACACACTACACACACACACACACGCACGCACACACACACACACACACACACACACACACACACTACACGCACGACGCACGCACGCACACACACACACACACACACACACACACACACACACACACACACACACACACACACACACACACACACACACACACACACACACACACACACACACAAACAAACAAACATAGAAAAATAGGTGCAAGATTAGGTCATTCGGCCTTCCGAACCAGTATGGACAATGGCTAATCAATTGATTGGAAAGACTAGGCTTGTATTCACTGGAGTTTTAGAAGGATGAGGGGGGAATCTTATAGAAACATATAAAAATTATCAAAAGACTGGACAAGCTGGACGCAGGAAAAATGTTCCCAATGTTGGGCGACCAGAACCAGGGGGCCACAGCCTTAGAATAAAGGGGGGGTCATTTAAGACTGAGGTGAGAAAAAAACTTTTTCACCCAGAGAGTTGTGAATTTGTGGAATTCCCTGCCACAGAGGGCAGTGGAGGCCAAGTCACTGGATGGATTTAAGAGAGAGTTAGATAGAGCTCTAGGGGCTAGTGGAGTCAAGGGATATGGGGAGAAGGCAGGCACGGGTTATTGATAGCGGACGATCAGCCATGATCGCAATGAATGGCGGTGCTGGCTCGAAGGGCCGAATGGCCTCCTCCTGCACCTATTGTCTATGTTTCTATGTTCCTGCTTTTTCCCCATATCCTTTGATTCCTTTAGCCCTAAGAGCTAAATCTAACTCTCTCTTGAAATATATATATAGTTTTACTCTCTTGCCCAGAGTAGATGAATCGAGGACCAGAGGACATAGGTTTGGGGTGAAGGGGAAAACATCTAAAAGGAATCTGAGGGGTAACATGTAAGATTGTTAAGGGTTTGGACACACTAGAGGCAGGAAACATGTTCCTGATGTTGGGGGAGTCCAGAACCAGGGGCCACAGTTTAAGAATAAGGGGTCGGCCATTTAGAACGGAGACGAGGAAACACTTTTTCTCACAGAGAGTTGTGAGTCTGTGGAATTCTCTGCCTCAGAGGGCGGTGGAGGCCGGTTCTCTGGATGCTTTCAAGAGAGAGCTAGATAGGGCTCTTAAAGATAGCGGAGTCAGGGGATATGGGGAGAAGGCAGGAACGGGGCACTGATTGGGGATGATCAGCCGTGATCACATTGAATGGAGGTGCTGGCTCGAAGGGCCGAATGGCCTCCTCCTGCACCTATTGTCTATTGTACATGTATCCTTGTGTGTATACAATATATATACACAGGGTATTAGAAGTGTATATATGGGGTATGAGATATAAAGTCAGAATGGGGTCCTGGTTTTAGATGATCCTTCTGCAGTTGTACAGGGCCCTAGTGAGACCACATCTGGAGCATTGTGTGCAGTTTTGGTCCCCTAATTTGAGGAAGGACATTCTTGCTATTGAGGGAGTGCAGCGTAGGTTTACAAGGTTAATTCCCGGGATGGTGGGACTGTCATACGCTGAGAGAATGGAGCGGCTGGGCTTGTACACTCTGGAGTTTAGAAGGATGAGAGGGGATCTCATTGAAACATATAAGATTGTTAAGGGTTTGGACACGCTAGAGGCAGGAAACATGTTCCCGATGTTGGGGGAGTCCAGAACCAGGGGCCACAGTTTACGAATAAGGGGTAAGCCATTTAGAACGGAGACGAGGAAACACATTTTCTCACAGAGAGTGGTGAGTCTGTGGAATTCTCTGCCTCAGAGGGCGGTGGAGGCCGGTTCTCTGGATACTTTCAAGAGAGAGCTAGATAGGGCTCTTAAAGATAGCGGAGTCAGGGGATATGGGGAGAAGGCAGGAACGGGGTACTGATTGGGGATGATCAGCCATGATCACATTGAATGGTGGTGCTGGCTCGAAGGGCCGAATGGCCTCCTCCTGCAGCTATTTTCCATGTTTCTATATATACAACATGGTGCAGCGGTAGAGCTGCCGTCTCACAGCGCCGGAGACCCGGGTTCGATCCCGACTACGGGCGCTGTCTGTACGGAGTTTGCACGTTCTCCCCGTGACCTGCGCGGGTTTTCTCCGAGACCTTTGGTTTCCTCCCACACTCAAAGGACGTGCGTGTTTGTAGGTTAACTGGCCTGGTATAAATGTAAAAACTGTCCCTAGTGTGTGCAGGACAGTGTTGGCGTGCGGGGATCGCTGGTCGGTGTGGGCTCGGTGGGACAAAGGCCCTGTTTCCATGCTGCCTCTCTAAACCCCCCAAAAAATAAAACCACACACGCACACACACACTACACACACACTACACACACACACGCACGCACGCACCACACACACACACACACACTACAACGCACGCACGCACGCACACACACACACACACACACACACACACACACACACACACACACACACACACACACACACACACACACACACACACACACACACACACACACACACAAACATAGAAAAATAGGTGCAAGATTAGGTCATTCGGCCTTCCGAACCAGTATGACAATGGCTGATCAATTGATTGGAAAGACTAGGCTTGTATTCACTGGAGTTTAGAAGGATGAGGGGGGAATCTTATAGAAACATATAAAAATTATCAAAGGACTGGACAAGCTGGACGCAGGAAAAATGTTCCCAATGTTGGGGCGAGTCCAGAACCAGGGGCCACAGCCTTAGAATAAAGGGGAGGTCATTTAAGACTGAGGTGAGAAAAAAACTTTTTCACCCAGAGAGTTGTGAATTTGTGGAATTCCCTGCCACAGAGGGCAGTGGAGGCCAAGTCACTGGATGGATTTAAGAGAGAGTTAGATAGAGCTCTAGGGGCTAGTGGAGTCAAGGGATATGGGGAGAAGGCAGGCACGGGTTATTGATAGCGGACGATCAGCCATGATCGCAATGAATGGCGGTGCTGGCTCGAAGGCCGAATGGCCTCCTCCTGCACCTATTGTCTATGTTTCTATGTTCCTGCTTTTTCCCCATATCCTTTGATTCCTTTAGCCCTAAGAGCTAAATCTAACTCTCTCTTGAAATATATATATAGTTTTACTCTCTTGCCCAGAGTAGATGAATCGAGGACCAGAGGACATAGGTTTGGGGTGAAGGGGAAAACATCTAAAAGGAATCTGAGGGGTAACATATAAGATCGTTAAGGGTTTGGACACACTAGAGGCAGGAAACATGTTCCTGATGTTGGGGGAGTCCAGAACCAGGGGCCACAGTTTAAGAATAAGGGGTCGGCCATTTAGAACGGAGACGAGGAAACACTTTTTCTCACAGAGAGTTGTGAGTCTGTGGAATTCTCTGCCTCAGAGGGCGGTGGAGGCTGGTTCTCTGGATACTTTCCAGAAAGAGCTCGATGGGGCTCTTAAAGATAGCGGAGTCAGGGGATATGGGGAGAAGGCAGGAACGGGGCACTGATTGGGGATGATCAGCCGTGATCACATTGAATGGCGGTGCTGGCTCGAAGGGCCGAATGGCCTCCTCCTGCATCTATTGTCTATTGTCTATTGTAACTTTTTCACGCAGAGGGTGGTGGGTGTATGGAACGAGCTGTCAGAGAAGGTAGTTGAGGCTGGGACTATCCCATCGTTTAAGAAACAGTTGGACAGGTGCATGGATAGGACAGGGTTGGAGGGATGTGGACTAAACGCGGGCAGGTGGGACTAGTGTAGCTGGGGCATGTTGGCCGGGGTGGGACTAGTGTAGCTGGGGCATGCTGGCCGGGGTGGGACTAGTGTAGCTGGGGCATGCTGGCCGGGGTGGGCAAGTTGGGCTGCTGGGCCTGTTTCCACTCTGTGACTCGGTGCAGAGGAGGTTTCATCGTGCAACAGAGGCAACGCAATAGCTGCGTGGGAGGTGAATCCGTTTGCAGTTTGCAAACGCCCACCTGCGGTTAGAGCTGAGCCGGCGGCAGCTGCGAGGAAGCCGGCCTCGCCGCCGCTGCTAGTCGCTGGAAACTCAGTCACACTTTCCACCCGCACCACCTGCCCGCCCGCCTGTCTGTCTGTCCCCTGACCTACTTTCCGGCGCACGTCCCCGCGGCTCCGCAACACGCCCGCACGCTTCCCCGCGACCTCCACACGCCTCGCTAACTGGGTCAGGGGCAGGGTCGGGGGGAGAGGGAGGAGAGGGAGGAAGGGGGGAGGGGGGGAGAGAAAGGGGGAGATATGTGGGAGAGAAAGAGAGGGGGAGAGAGAGAGAGAGATAGGGAGACAGAGGGGGGGAGAGGGAGGGGGGGGAGAGGGGGGTTGAGAGAGGAGGGAGTGGGAGAGAAAGGGGGGGAGAGAGGGAGACAGAGGGGGGGAGAGAGGGAGAGGGAGAGGGGGGGAGAGGGGAGAGAGAGGAGTGGGAGAGAAAGGGGAGAGAGGGGGGGAGAGGGAGAGAAAGGGGGAGATATGGGGAGAGAGAGGGGGGAAGAGGGAGGGGGGGAGGGAGACAAAGAGAGAAAGGGGAGAGAGAGAGGGGAGAGGAGAGAGAGAGAGAGGGAAGAGAAGGAAGTGGGGGAGAAAGGGGGAGAGAGTGGGAGGGGGAGAGAAAAAAGGGACAGAAAGGGGGGAGAGAGAGAGGAAGGGAGAAAGAGCGAAAGAAAGAGGGAAAGAGGGAGAGAAGGAGAGAGGGGAGAGAAAGGGGGAGACGGGGGGTGAGAGAGGGAGGGGGAGAGAGGGAGGGGGTGACAGAAAGAGAAAGAAAGATAAAGAGGAGAAAGGGGGCAGAAGGAGAGGGAGATAGGTGAGAGGGGAGAGGGATATGGAGAAAGACAGGGAGAGAATGAGAGAGTAGGGGAGAAAGGGGAGAGAGAGAGAGAGAGAGAGAGAGAGCGAGAGAAAGGGGCAGAAGGAGAGAGAGAGAGAGGGAGAGAAAGGGGGAGAGAAAGGGGGAGAAGGAGAGAGGGAGGGAAGAAACATAGAAACATAGACAATAGGTGTAGGAGGCGGCCACTCGGCCCTTCGAGCCAGCCCTGCCATTCAATGTGATCATGGCTGATCGTCCCCTATCGGTAACCCGTGCCTGCCTTCTCCCCATATCCCTTGACTCCACTAGCCCCTAGAGCTCTGTCCAACTCTCTCTTAAAGAGAAGGGGAGAGGGTGAGAAAGAGAGAGGGAAAGAAAGAGGGAGAGAAAGGAGGGGAGGGGAGGGAGATAGAAAGGGAAAGAGAGAGAGAATGAGAGAGAGAGAGAGAGAGAGAGAGAGAGAAAGAGGAGCGGGGAAGAGGGACGGTGTTACAACCTGAAGGCGGGGGAGGCCCCCAGTGGGGGTCCTTCTATAAGGGAGTTGTTCCCCTTTACATTGGGGACCTGGGGTGGAGAGTGTTGCACGGAGCGGTGGTGTGTAATAAACGTTTGAACCCGGTTCACGGGCTTGTCCGCCGCCTGTATTTTCTGCGGCAAGGAGACCGTGTTCCACGTGTATGTGCAGTGCGAGAGGCTGCTGCCCCCGTACCAATATCTGAAGGGGTTGTTCCTCAAGGTCTGGTTGCATTTTAGTCCCGCGATCCTGGCGTTCGGACACAAGGCGGGGAGCGGGGAGAGCCGTTCGGGGGGGGGGGGACGGACTTACCTGTCGGTTTGCTCCCGGGCCTGGCCAAGATGGCCATTGGCGGGTCCAGGCAGCGGGCAGTCGATGGTCAGGCCAGAGCCGGCTGCCTGCCCCTCTTCCGGGCCTACGTCCGTGCGCGGGAGTCCCTGGAGTGGGAGCGCGCGGCGTCCACGGGGACTCTGGAGGCCTTCCGTGGGCGCTGGTCACCGCGCGGGGTTGAGAGTATTGTGAACAATTAATGTGCTGTTGTACTATGAAGATTTTTCTTTGATATAGTGTTATTTTTGATTATGTTTTGATGTGTTGTATCATATGATTGTGTCGAATAAAAGGAATAAAACAAAAAAAAGGGGGGGGGGGGGAAGAGAGCGGATATGGGGAGCTAGGAGGGGAGCGGGGGAGTAGGGGGGAGAGACGGAGGGGCTGGCTTGGCGTGAAGGCGTGGGGGGGGAGAGCGAGGGAGGGGAGAGAGAGAGTGGGAAAGGTGGAGAGAGGGAAAGAGAAGGGGGGAGAGAGAGGGAGAGAAAGGGAGATGTGGGGAAAGAGGGGGAGAGTAGAGGGGGAGAGGGAGGAGTCGTATATAGCGGCACAACTCGCCCACACCGGCCAACAATGTCCCAGCTACACAAAAAGCTGGAGAAACTCAGCGGGTGCAGCAGCATCTAAGGAGCGAAGGAGATAGGCGACGTTTCGGGTCGAGACCCTTCTTCAGACTGGGCCAGCTACGTCGCAGCTACTCTAGTCCCACTCGCCTGCGCTTGGTCCATAACCCTCCAGACCCGTCCTATCCATGTACCTGTCTAACTGTTTCTTAAACATTGGGATAGTTAGTCCCAGCCTCAACTACCTCCTCTGGCAGCTTGTTCCAAACACCCAGCCCCCTTTGTGTGAAAAAGTTACCCCTCAGATTCCTATTAAAACTTTTCCCCTTCACCTTGAACCCGTGTCCTCTGGTCCTCGATTCCCCTACTCTGGGCAAGAGACTCTGTGCGTCTACCCGATCTATTCCTCTCATGGTTTTGTACACCTCTATAACATCCCCCCTCATCCTCCTGCGCTCCATGGAATAGAGACCCAGCCTGCTCAACCTCTCCCTGTAACTCACACCCTCTAGTCCCGGCAACATCCTCGTAAATCGTCTCTGAACCCTTTCGAGCTTGACAATATCTTTCCTACAACACGGTGCCCAGAACTGAACACAATATTCTAAATGCGGCCTCACCAACGTGACCTCTACACTCGATACTCTGCCTGATGAAGGCCAATGTGCCAAAAGCCTTGTTGACCACCTTATCTCCCTGCGACTCGACCTTCAAGGAACCGTGCACCTGTACTCCTAGACCCCTCTGCTCTACAACACTCCCCAGAGGCCGACCATTCACTGTGTGGGTCCTGCCCTTGGTCGACGTCCCAAAATGCGACACCTCGCACTTCTCTGTATTAAATTCCATCAACCAGATATGAGGTTGCTTTGGCAAGAAAGGTGAAAGTAAACCCAAAGGGTTTCTACAGCTATATTAATAGCAAAAGGATAACGAGGGATAAAATTGGACCATTAGAGAACCAGAATGGACAGCTATCTGCAGAGCCAAAAGAGATGGGGGAGATATTGAACAATTTCTTTTCTTCGGTATTCACCAAGGAGAAGGATATTGAACTCGGTGAGTTAAGGGGAAAAAGTAGAGTAGCTATGGAGACTATGAGAACCATACCTCCGCCCACCTGGCCAATCGATCCAGATCCTGCCGCAATCGTTCACAACCTTCACAACTACCTGCAGAACCACCCACTTTTGTATCATCGGCAAGCCTGCTAATCCTGCCCTCTGTGTTCTCATCCAAATCATTAATGTAGAGGAGGGGGGGGGGGGGGGGGGGGGAGATTGAGGGAGAGGGAATGAGCGAAAGCGTGATAGAGAAAGAGGAGAGGGAGATAAAGAGGGGGTGAGAAAGGGAGAGAGAGAGATAGAGAGGGGAGAGGGGGAGCGAGGGGGGAGAGGGTGGGAGGAGGGAGGGGGGAGGGGGGGGGAGGGGGGGAGAGAGGGGGAGAGAGGGGAGAGAGGGTGGGAGGGGGAGAGGGGGAGGAGGGGGGAGAGGGGAGAGAGGGGAGAGAGGGGGAGAGAGAGAGGGGGGAGAGAGAAAACAACTGGGAAACAGAGAAAGAGAGAGAGAGAGAAAAGGGAGACAGAAAGAGGGAGAGAAAGAGTATGGACAGCAAGAACGAGTGAAAGAAAACAAGAAATAGGAAGGAGATATGAGAGGGGAGAGAGGGATAGGGAGAGAGTGGAGGGAGAAATAGCATGAGAGAGGGGGAGAGGGAAGAGAGGGGTAGAAAGAGAGAGAGGGAGAGATGAGAGGAGAGGGTAGAGAATGAGAGGAGAGAGAGAGAGCGAGGAGAGAGAGAAGAGGGGAGAGAGAAGGGGAGGGGAGAGGAGGGAGGGGGACGGGAGAGAGAGGGGGGAGAGGGTGAGAGGGGGAGAGAGGGTGAGAAGGGGAGAGAGGAGGGAGAGGGGGAGGAGAGAGGGGGGAGGGGGAGTAGAGAGTGGGAGACGAGAGAGATGGGGTAGAGGGGGAGGGCATGTCTTAAAGAATAAGTGCAGAATTTGGCCATTTGGCCCGTCATGTGTATACTGCCATTCAATCATGGCTGATCCATCTCCTCCTCCTAATTCCATCTCCTGCCTTCTGCCCATAACCCCTGACAGATGGATAGGAGAGAGGGGAAGAGGAGAGAGCGGGGGAGAGGGAGGGAAGAGAGGGGAGAGGAGAACAGAGGAGAGGGGGAGAGCAGGAGAAAAGAGACGAGCGAGGAAGATGAGAGAGGGGGAGAGAAGAAGGGAGGTGAGAGGGAGAGAGGGAGAGAAGAGAGAAAAGAGAGGAGAAAGGAAGGTGAGAGGGGGAGAGAGGGAGAAGAGGGGAGAGGAGGGGAGAGGAGACAGTGAGGGTGAGAGAGGAGAGAAGGGGGTGAGGGGGGAGGGGAGGGGGAGAAGGGGAGAAGGGTAGAGTGGGAGAATGCGGGAGAGAGGGGGAGGGGGAGAGAGAGGGGAGCAGGGGTTAGCGAGTGGAGAGGGAGAGGGGAGAGGGGGAGGGGGAGAAGGGTAGAGTGGGAGAATGCGTGTGAGAGGGGAGGGGGAGAGAGGGGGGTAGGGATTAGAGAGGGGGGAGAGGGAGAGGGGAGAGAGCAGAGGGGGAGAAGGGGAGAGTGGGAGAATGCGGGAGAGAGGAGAGAGGGGGGACAGGGGTCAGAGAGGGTTAGGGAGGGGAGAGAGGAGAGGGGGAGAGGGGAGGGGGCGAGAGGGGGGCAGGGGTTAGAGAGGGGTAGGGAGGGGAGAGAGGAAGAGGGGGAGAGGGGGGGGGAGAGAGAGGGGGGGCAGGGGTTAGAGATGGGAGAGGGAGAGGGGAGGGGGAGAGAGGGGGGGGGCAGGGGTTAGAGAGGGGAGAGAGGGGGGCAGGGGTTAGAGAGGGGAGAGGGGGAGGGGGCGAGAGGGGGGCAGGGGTTAGAGATGGGAGAGAGGAGAGGGGAGAGGAGAGAGGGGGAGGGGGGAGAGAGGGGGGGGATAGGGATTAGAGAGGGGAGAGGGAGAGGGGGAGAGAGAGCAGAGGGGGGAGAGGGGGAGAGTGGGAGAATGCGGGAGAGAGGGGAGAGGGGGGGCAGGGGTCAGAGGAGGGTAGGGAGGGGGGGAGAGGGAGATGGGAGAGGGAGAGGGAGGGGGAGAGAGGGGGGGTAGCAGGGGTTAGAGAGGGGAGAGAGGGGGGCAGGGGTTAGAGAGGGGAGAGGGAGAGGGGAGGGGGAGAGAGGGGGGCAGGGGTTAGAGAGGGAGAGGGAGAGGGGAGAGAGGGGGGAGGGGGCGAGAGGGGGGCAGGGTAGAGAGGGGGGAGAGGGGGTGAGAGAGGGGTTTAGAGAGGTTTTTGGAGAGTTTTTTGGAGAGGGGGGGGGAGAGAGGGGGGCAGGGGTTAGAGATGGGAGAGAGGGGAGAGAGGGGAGGGGTTAGAGAGGGGAGAGAGGGGGGCAGGGGTTAGAGGGGGGAGGGGAGAGGGGGAGGGGGAGAGAGGGGGGGGGCAGGGGTTAGAGATGGGTAGGGAGGGGAGAGAGGAAGAGGGGGGAGAGGGGAGGGGGCGAGAGTGGGGCAGGGGGTTAGAGAGGGGAGAGAGGGGGGCAGGGGTTAGAGAGGGGAGAGAGGGGGGGCAGGGGTTAGAGAGGGGAGAGAGGGGGGCAGGGGTTAGAGAGGGGAGAGGGAGAGAGGAGGGGGCGAGAGGGGGGCAGGGGTCAGAGAGGGGTAGGGAGGGGGGCAGGGGTTAGAGAGGGGAGAGAGGGGGAGAGAGGGGGGCAGGGGTTAGAGAGGGGAGAGGGAGCGGGGAGAGAGGGGGGGGGAGAAGGGGAGAGAGTGGGAGAGAATGCGGGAGAGAGGGGAGAGGGGGGCAGGGGTTAGAGAGGGGTAGGGAGGGGGAGAAGAGAGAGGGGGGGGGAGGGGGAATGTGCTGACTGACCCATTTGGCTTTTGCAACCCCGGCAGGAAGTGAGATAAGAATCACCTGAAACTGCAGCAGGAAGTGAGATTTAACCATCAGCTACCACCAAGGGAAACAGGAAGTGAGAGCAACACCTGCAAACTGCGAACAAAACATGTTTTGACCGAGAGACGGAGCCTTTATATCTCCCCTCTCGCTCAACAAGTACCTAGCCCGTCGACCAAATGGATGGGTTACCCTTGAAGTGACAGGTGGCAGCAATTGTTTTGGAACAAACGGCTGGGGTGATAGAGTCATAGAGTGACGCAGCGTGGAAACAGGGTCAACGGCCCAGCTTGCCCGCACCGACCAACGTGTCCCAGCTACACTGCCCGCGTTTGGTCCATATCCCTCCAAACCTGTCCTATCCATGTACCTGTTCTGACTGTTTCTGAAATGTTGGTTTAGTCGCAGCCTCAACCACCTCCTCTGGGAGCTTGTTCCATACACCCACTACCCTCTGTGTGAACATGTTACCCCTCAGATTTTTCCTATTAGATCTCCCCCCTCTCTCACCTTAAGCCTATATCCTCTCAAGAAGGGTCTCGACCCAAAACGAGAGGGGGAGAGAGGGGGGAGAGAGGGGGGGAGAGGGGGGGCGAGAGGGAGGGAGAGGGAGAGGGTGGGGAGAGGAGAGAGGGGGAGAGAGAGGGCGAGAGGGAGGAGGGGGGGGAGAGAGGGGGGGGGGAGAGGGGGGGAGAGAGAGGGAGAGGGAGAGGGGGAGAGAAGGGGGAGAGGAGAGAGGGGCGAGAGGGAGAGAGAGGGGGAGAGAGGGGGGAGAGAGGGAGAGAGGGTGGAGAGGGAGAGGGGGAGAGAGGGGGGAGAGGAGAGAGGGGAGAGAGAGGGGCGAGAGGGAGGAGAGGGGGAGAGAGGGGGGAGAGGGGGGGGGAGAGGGAGGGGTGGAGAGGGAGAGGGGGAGAGAGGGGGGGGGAGAGGAGAGAGGGGCGAGAGGGAGAGAGAGGGAGGAGAGGGGGAGAGAGGGAGAGAGGGTGGGAGAGGGAGAGGGGGGAGAGAGGGGGGAGAGGAGGGAGGGGAGGAGAGGAGCGAGAGGGAGAGAGAGGGGGAGAGAGGGGGAGGGAGGAAAGAGAGAAAACAACTGGGAAACAGAGAAAGAGAGAGAGAAAGGGAGAGGGGAAAGAGAGAGAGAAAGAGTACGGATAGCAAGAACGAGTGAAAGAAAACAAGAAATGGAAAGGAGATATGAGAGGGGAGAGGGGGATAGGGGGAGAAAGTGGAGAGAAAGAGCATGAGAGAGGGAGAGAGGGGTAGAAAGAGAGAGAGGGAGAGATGAGAGGAGAGGGTAGAGAATGAGAGGAGAGAGAGAGTGAGGAGAGAGAGAAGAGGGGAGAGAGAAGGGATGGGAGAGGAGGGAGAGGGGGACGGGAGAGAGAGGGGGAGAGGGGGTGAGAGGGTGAGAAGGGGGTGAGAGGAGGGAGAGGGGGAGGAGAGAGGGGGGAGGGGGAGTTGAGAGTGGGAGACGAGCGAGATGGGGTAGAGGGGGTCACCTACAGATCCGTAGATGCTCCAAAACGTCGCTCCATAGATGCTGCCTCACCCGCTGAGTTTCTCCAGCATTTTTGTCTACTTCCTCTGGCCCCCGATTCCCCTACTCCGGGCAAGAGACCCTGCGTGTGTACCCGATCTATTCCTCTCTTGATTTTGTAATTCACCCCTCATCCTCCTGCGCTCCAACGAAAGTAGCAGATTGTTGTCTAATTGGCAAAGACCACATACGAAACACTAATTGATCGAGGCTTACTCCTTGAAAGTATTAAATTATGCTCAATTTTGGTCACCATGTTATATGGGAGATCTTGGTCCAACTGGAAAGGGTGCAGGGACAGGGGGGGGCAAAAGGGCATTTGGTGCATTGCCATTCATCATCAGAGTGTTTCACAGGTCAAGTCTTGGCAGGACAAATTGGCAGGACATCTTGGCAGGACAAATCAAAATAGGACGCACATGGTAAAGGGTAGGGAATTGAGGAATGCTGTGGAACAGAGGGATCTAGGAATAACTGTGCATAGTTCCCTGAAGGTGGAATCGCATGTAGATAGGGTGGTAAAGAAAGCCTTTGGTGTGCTGGCCTTTATAAATCAGAGCATTGAATATAGGAGTAGGGAAGTAATGTTAAAATTGTACAAGGCATTGGTAAGACCAATTCTGGAGTATGGTGTACAATTTTGGTCGCCTAGTTATAGGAAGGATGTCAACAAAATACAAAGAGTACAGAGGAGATTTACTAGAATGTTGCCAGGGTTCCAGCAACTATGTTACAGAGAAAGGTTGAACAAGTTAGGTCTTTATTCTTTGGAGCGCAGAAGGTTAAGGGGGGACTTGATTGAGGTCTTTAAAATGATGAAAGGGATAGACAGAGTTGACATGGATAAGCTTTTCCCATTGAGGGTAGGGAAGATTCAAACAAGAGGGCATGACATGAGAATTAAGGGACAGAAGTTTAGGGGTAACGTGAGGGGGAACTTCTTTACTCAGAGGGTGGTGGCTGTGTGGAATGAGCTTCCAGCAGAGGTGGTGGAGGCAGGATCGATTTTAACATTTAAAAGTAAAGTGGATAGGTATATGGACGTGAAGGGAATGGAGGGGTATGGTCTGAGTGCAGGTAGATGGGACTAGGGGAAAACAAATGGTCGGCACGGACTGGAAGGGCCGAGAGGGCCTGTCTCCGTGCTGTAATTGTTATATGGTTATATATGGTTAAGTCACTTTTATTTACCTATAGGACTTTTAAAAAACAACTCTCATTGGCCAAAGTGCTCTACATTGGTGGAGGTACTAACGTTATACAACATTGGGTCATAGATTAAGTACATACATGAATACATACATATAGCCCTCACTCGGAGGATGTCAGGAAAGGCATGAGAGTAAAGGTGAGTTTTAAGTCTTGACTTAAAAAGAGTCGATGGAGGGGGCAGTTCTGATGGGAAGAGGGACGCTGTCCCACGGTTTAGGTAGCTGCAACCGCAGAGGCGCGGTCGGTCACCCCTGAGCTTATGCCTAGACCGCGGGATGGTCAGCAACCCCGAGTCGGCCGATCTGAGGGACCTGGAGGCGGTGTGGTGGGTAAAAGCACAGGTGGAGTGGGAGGCAGTGCGGAGAAAGCAGGGAATCTAATCTAATCCCAAGCAGCAGGACTGGGACAGGTTGGGAAGAGGCGGGCGGAACGCAGCGTAGCAAAGGGTGGGGTCGTGCGTTTTGCGTGTGGGAATTAAAAGGGGGGCTATTTTCTGAATGGGCGAGAGAATCCAGAAATCGGGAGGTGCAAAGGGATTTGGGAGTGTTGGTGCCGGATTCCCGAGAAGTTAATTTGCCTGTCGAAGAGGCGGCAAGGAAGGCAACCGCAATGCCAGCGTTTGTTCCGAGAGAACAGTAACACAAAAACAGGGATGTAATGCGGAGGCTCTATAAGGCACTGGTCGGGCCGCATTTGGAGTATAGTGACCAATTCAGGCCCCACATCTGAGGAAGGGGGCTATGGAGCTGGCTACGGAGAGGGTCCAGCAAAGAGTGGGTTAACGTATGATGGGAGCTTGTCGGCACTGGGCCTCTACTCGCTGGAGTTTAGAAGGATGAGAGGGGGGAATCTAATTGAAACTTACCAAATAGTGAAATAGTGGATGTGGAGAGGATGTTTCCACTAGTGTGGGACAGTCTTGGACTAGAGGACACAGCCTCAGAATTAAAGGACGTTCCTTTAGGAAGGAGATGAGGAGGATTTTCTTTAGTCAGAGGGGGGTGAATCTGTAGAATTCTTTGCTGCAGAAGGCTGTGGAGGCCTTCACTGAAAAGGATCCATTTACTACTACTCTTTGCTTCCTGTCTGCCAGCCAGTTCTCTATCCACATCAATACTGAACCCCCAATACCGTATGCTTTAAGTTTATATACTAATCTCTTATGTTGACCTTCTCGAAAGCCTTCTGAAAGTCCAGATGTAACACATCCACTGGTTCTCCCTTATCCACTCTACTAGTTACATCCTCGAAAAATTCTATAAGATTCGTCAGACATGATTTACCTTTCATAAATCCATGCTGACTTTGTCCAATGATTTCACCACTTTCCAAATGTGCTGCTATCCCATCTTTAATAACTGACTCTAGCAGTTTCCCCACTACCGATGTTGGCATTCATAGCAAAAGGATTTGAGTACAAGAGCAGGGAGGTTCTACTGCAGTTGTACAGGGCCTTGGTGAGGCCGCACCTGGAGTATTGTGTACAGTTTTGGTCTCCTAATCTAAGGAAAGACATTCTTTCCATCGATGGAGTACAGAGAAGGTTCACCAGACTGATTCCTGGGATGGCAGGACTTCCATATGAAGAAAGACTGGATAGACTCGGCTTGTACTCGCTGGAATTTAGAAGATTGAGGGGGGATCTTATAGAGACTTACAAAATTCTTAAGGGGTTGGACAGGCTAGATGCAGGAAGATTGTTCCCCGATGTTGGGGAAGTCCAGAACAAGGGGTCACAGTTTAAGGATAAGGGGGAAGTCTTTTAGGACCGAGATGAGAAAATCATTTTTCACACAGAGAGTGGTGAATCTGTGGAATTCTCTGCCACAGAAGGTAGTTGAGGCCAGTTCATTGGCTGTATTTAAGATGGAGTTAGATGTGGCCCTTGTGGCTAAAGGGATCAGGGGGTATGGAGAGACGGCAGGTACGGGATACTGAGTTGGATGATCAGCCATGATCATATTGAATGGCGGTGCAGGCTCGAAGGGCCGAATGGCCAACTCCTGCACCTATTGTCTATGTTTCTCTGTGTGTAGGAAGGAACTGCAGATGCTGGTTTACACCGAAGATGGACACAAAGTGCTGGAGTGACTCAGGCAGCACCTCCGGAGAGAAGGAACGGGTGGCGTTTCGGGTCGAGACCCTTCTTCAGACTGAGAGACAGGGGAGAGGGAAACACAGAGATAAGCCAGCACCGCCATTCAATATGGTCATGGATGATCATCTAAAATCAGGACCCCATTCCTGCTTTTTCCCATATCCCTAGATTCCTTTTGCCCAAAGGGCCCGAACGCCTTGGCGATTTTTTTGGTGACTACCGGCGTCATATCAGTGCGGCCAAGAGATTTTGAACGTTTCAAAATCCAGCGGCGACAAGAAAAATGGTTGCGGCCCTTGAAGCAACACCGCGCGCCGTACGCCATCACGCCTCGAATGTTTCGGTGACCTGATACGTCAGTCAATGATGCCGGCTGTCGCTGAAAAAAACCCTCAAGTCCTTTACAGAGGCCCGAGTTTGATCCTGACCACGGGTGCTGTCTGTACGGAGTTTGTACGTTCTCCCTGAGACCCGCGTGGGTTTTCCCCGCGGTCGCCCACGCTCCAAAGCCGCCCGGGTTGGATTGGCTTGGTACGAATGGGAACTGCCCCCAGCGCGTGCGGGATAGTGGTAAGAGTGCGCACCCGATGGGCCGAGGGGCCTGTTTCCGAGCTGCATCTCTGAACTAAACTCAACCAAACTCATAGAGTCACACAGTGTGGAAACAAACAGGCCCTTCAGCCCAACTTGCCCGCACCGACCAACATGTCCCAGCTACTCTAGTCCCGCCTGCCCGCGTTTGTCCCACATCCCTCCAAACCCATCCTGTCCATGTACCTGTCTTAATTGTTTCTTCGATGTTGGGATAGACCCTTAAAGTGGGACAGGCCCTTAACTCTCTCTCTCGAAAACATCCAGTTATTTGGCCTCCACTGCCTTCCGTGGCTGAGAATTCCGCAGATTCACAACTCTCTGGGTGAAGACATTGTTCCTCATCTCAGTCCTAAATGGCCGACCCCTTATTCTTAAGAAAGAACTGCAGATGCTGGAAAAATCGTAGACAAAAATGCTGGAGAAACTCAGCGGGTGAGGCAGCATCTGTGGAGCGAAGGAATAGGTGACGTTTCGGGTCGAGTCTGAAGAAGGGTCTCGATCCGAAACGTCACCTATTCCTTCGCTCCATAGATGCTGCCTCACCCGCTGAGTTTCTCCAACACTTTTGTCTACCCCTTATTCTTAATAGGTTTGAGGTGAGGGGAAAATGATTTAATAGGAACCTGAGGCCTAACGTTTTTACGGAATGGATGGTGGGTGTATGGACCAAGCTACTGGTGGAGATAGGTAGACAAAAGTGCTGGAGAAACTCAGCGGGTGCAGCAGCATCTATGGAGCGAAGGAAATAGGCAATGTTTCGTTTCGGGCCGAAAGCCTTCTTCAGACTGATGGAGGGTGGGGGGTGGGGGGGGGGGGGGGGGGGGGGTGAAAAGAAAGGAAAAAGGAGGAGGAGGAGCCCCAGGGCTGAGGGAGAGGTAGGAAGGGAAGGAGACAGCAAGGGCTAACGGAATTGGGAGAATTCAATGTTCAGGCCACCGGGATGCAGACTGCCCAAGCGGAATACGAGGTGCTGTTCCTCCAATTTGCGGTGTTGCTCACTCTGGCCATGGAGGAGGCCCAGGATAGAGAGGTCGGATTCGGAATGGGAGGGGGAGTTGAAGTGCTGAGCCACCGGGAGCGGAATGGGAGGGGGGAGTAGAGTGAGCAACACTGCAAGTTGGAGGAACAGCACCTCATATTCCGCTTGGGGAGTCTGCATCCTCTTGGCTTGAACATTGAATTCTCTCAATTACCATATATAACCATATAACAATTACAGCACGGAAACAGGCCCTCTCGGCCCTTCCAGTCCGTGCCGACCATTTGTTTGCCCCTAATCCCATCTACCTGCACTCAGACCATACCCCTCCATTCCCTTCACGTCCATATACCTATCCACTTTACTCTTAAATGTTAAAATCGATCCTGCCTCCACCACTTCTACTGGAAGCTCATTCCACACAGCCACCACCCTCTGAGTAAAGAAGTTCCCCCTCACGTTACCCCGAAACCTCTGTCCCTTAATTCTCATGTCATGCCCTCTTGTTTGAATCTTCCCTACCCTCAATGGGAAAAACGTATCCACGTCAACTCTGTCTATCCCTTTCATCATTTTAAAGACCTCAATCAAGTCCCCCTTAACTTCTGCGCTCCAAAGAATAAAGACCTAGCTTGTTCGACCTTTCTCTGTAACATAGTTGCTGGAACCCTGGCAACATTCTAGTAAATCTCCTCTGTACTCTCTCTATTTTGTTGACATCCTTCCTATAACCATGTACGTCCTATTTTGATTTGTCCTGCCAAGATGTAGCACTTCACATTGTCGGAAAGTAGCTGTTCCTGAGCAGGGTGGTGTAGGTCCTCAGCCCTCTGGAACTCCTGCCTGATAGTAGCAGTGAGAAATGGGCACGGCCAAGGTGATGGGGTTCCTTGGTTAGTTTTAGTGTCGTTCCATGTAAACAGGCACTTTGGCCCACAGAGTCCGTGCCGACCAGCGATCCCCGCACGCGGAGTACAGCGTAGGTTCACGAGGTTAATTCCCGGGATGGTGGGACTGTCATATGGAGCAGCTGGGCTTGTACACTCTGGAATTTAGAAGGATGCAAGGGGATCTTAATAGAACAAATAAGATTATGAAGGGTTTGGACACGCTAGAGGCAGGAAACATGTTCCCGATGTTGGGGGAGTCCAGAACCAGGGGCCACAGTTTAAGAATAAGGGGTCAGCCATTTAGAACGGAGACGAGGAAACACTTTTTCTCACAGAGAGTTGTGAGTCTGTGGAATTCTCTGCCTCAGAGGGCGGTGGAGGCCGGTTCTCTGGATACTTTCAAGAGAGAGCTAGATAGGGCTCTTAAAAATAGCGGAGTCAGGGGATATGGGGAGAGGGCAGGAACGGGGTACTGATTGGGGATGATCAGCTATGATCACATTGAATGGTGGTGCTGGCTCGAAGGGCCGAATGCTGTACCTGAATGCTTACTTTCAGTGACTGATAAACAAGGACCCCCAGATCCCGTTGTACTTCCCCTTTTCCCAACTTGACACCATTCAGATAATAATCTGCCTTCCTGTTTTTGCCACCAAAGTGGATAACCTCACATTTATCTACATTAAACTGCATCTGCGAATGGCATGTTGGCCTTCATAACAAAAGCAGTTGAGTATAGGAGCAAAGAGGTCCTTCTGCAGTTGTACAGGGCCCTAGTGAGACCACTCCTGGAGTATTGTGTGAAGTTATGGTCTCTAAATTTGAGGAAGGACATTCTTGCTATTGAGGGAGTGCAGCGTAGGTTTACAAGGTTAATTCCCGGGATGGCGGGACTGTCATATGGAGCGGCTGGGTTTGTTTCCTCTGGAATTTATAAGGATGCAAGGGGATCTTAATTGAACATGTAAGATTATGAAGGGTTTGGACACGCTAGAGGCAGGAAACATGTTCCCAATGTTGGGGGAGTCCAGAACCAGGGGCCACAGTTTAAGAATAAGGGGTAAGCCATTTAGAACGGAGGCGAGGAAACACTTTTTCACACAGAGAGTTGCGTGTCTGTGAATTCTCACAAGGCGGTGGAGGCCAATTCTCTGTATGCTTTCAAGAGAGAGTTGTATAGAATCTTAAAGTTAGCGGAGTCAGGGTATATGGGGAGAAGGCAGGAACGGGGTACTGATCGGGGATGATCAGCCATGATCACAGTGAATGGCGGTGCCGGCTACAAGGGCCGAATGGCCTCCTCCTGCACCTGTTGTCTATTGTCTATTGATTGCTCTTCTATACGATAGAAATAAATGAGTCAGAGGGATCGCTAAGTCATTTTAAAACACACTTTATTGGTAAGCTTTGCGAGAAAGACTGAAGGTTGCGGGAAAGATGACACCTCATTTGTAGCTCATTACATTGTTTCCGAGCAGTCGACAACAAAATGGTGCGCTCACAACCTTTACACAAGACTTTGAATATTTACAACGGCTCACCGAGAGACTTACAGTGAAGAGAGATTACATTCCACAAATCTTTGAATTTGCATAATTTCCCCTGCTCAGCCCTCTGTATTGAAGAAGGCACTGTACTGTGTAAGTCGCTCGTCAAACCACATTTTAGTTATCAGGCCCTGGGCAGGCCGCATCTGGAGTACTGTGAGCGGTTTTGGGCCCCACATCTGAGGAAGGTCGTGCCGGCTCTGGAGAGGGACCAGAGGAGGTTTACCAGAACCTCCCCTGGAATGAGTGGGTTAACGTACGATGGGCGTTTGTCGGCACTGGGCCTGTACTCGCTGGAGTTTAGAAGGATGATGGGGGGGGCGCATTGAAACTTGCTGAATGGTGAAAGGCGTGGATAGAGTGGACGTGGAGAGGATGTTTCCTCTCGTGGGAGAGCCTGGGACTAGAGGGCACAGCCTCGGAATAAAAGGACGTTTCTTCAGAACGGAGATGAGGAGGAACTTCTTTAGTCAGAGGGCGGTGAATCTGTGGGATTCATTGCCTCTGACGGCGGTGGAGGCCAAGTCAACATATATTTTTAAGGCGGAGGCTGATGAATTCTTGATTAGTCCGGGTGTCAGGGGTTGTGGGGAGAAGGCAGGAGAATGGGATTGAGAGGGAGAGATGGGTGAGAAAGGCGGAGTAGGCTCGATGGGCCGAATGGCCTGTTCCTGCTCCTAGAACCTATGAACCTATGAGTCAGTACGAACGTAATGGGCTGAACGGCCTCAGGGGAAGGGGCATTGAAATCGCAATATGTTGCTAAGCATCTAAATAATGAGATACAGCTCATAAAATCTGCATGATTCAACACTAATATATGCGTAACGTTAGCAAACGAGAGAATTCATTTTATTTTTACAAGGAGATAGACACAAAAAGCTGGTGTGACTCAGTGGGTCAGGCAGCATCTCTGGAGTAGAGGAGTCGGTGATGTTTCGGGTCAAGACCCTTCTTCAGACCCCTCTTGCGAGTGCAGGGTTAACACACTGCAAAGGAGATAAAGGTCGGATGTTTATAATGCCCGAATGCATGGATCGCCGCGGGTCTGGATCGGGAGGGGAGTACACATTCTTCACCGGGTTCTCCAACACTGGCTCCAGCGCCAGGTTTTATGAAGCACCGACTTGGTTCCTGGTCCGATCTCCATCTGGGGAAAAGAGAGAGAGAGAGTTTGATCACGGTTTGTCCCTCTTCAAAAATCTACCATGTCAGGTTCTACGGCCAGGAAAGATTCCGGAAGCAACATTCACCACGGAAAGCATTTTATCGGGATGCATCGCGGCTCCAACCAAGACTCGCAGGAAACTGCAGCGAATTGTGGAGGGCAGCCCAGACCATCACACACACACACACAAGGCAACCTCCCTACCATTGACTCCATCTACACCTCACGCTGCCTCGGCAAGGCCAGCAGCATCATCAAGGACCAGTCTCACCCCCGGCCACTCCCTCTTCTCCTCCTCTCCCATCGGGCAATAGGTACAGTTTAAGGATAAGGGGGAAGTCTTTTCGGACCAAGATGAGAAGATCATTTTTCACACAGAGAGTGGTGAATCTGTGGAATTCTCTGCCACAGAAGGTAGTTGAGGCCAGTTCGTTGGCTATATTTAAGAGGGAGTTGGATGTGGCCCTTGTGGCTGAAGGGATCAGGGGGTATGGAGAGAAGGCAGGTACGGGATACTGAGTTGGATGATCAGCCGTGATCATATTGAATGGCGGTGCAGGCTCGAAGGGCCGAATGTCCTACTCCTGCACCTATTTTCTATGTTTCTATGTCTATGTTTCTATGTATGGAAGTGTGAAAAAGCACACCTCCATTTTGGGGACAATAGGCAATAGACAATGGATGACAGGTGCGGGAGGAGGCCATTCGGCCCTTCCATCCAGCACCGCCATTCAATGTGATCACGGCTGATCATCCCCAATCAGTACGCTGTTCCTGCCATCTCCCCATATCCCCTGACCCCGCTATCTTTAAGAGCCCTATCTTGCTCTCACTTGAAAGTATCCAGAGAACCGGCCTCCACCGCCCTCTGAGGCAGAGAATTCCACAGACTCACCACTCTCTGTGAGAAAAATTGATTCCTCATCTCCGTTCTAAATGGCTTACCCTTATTCTTAAACTGTGGCCCCTGGTTCTGGACTCCCCCAACATCGGGAACACGCTTCCTGCCTCTAGCGTGTCCAAACCCTTAATAATCTCATATGTTTCAATAAGATCCCCTCTCACCCTTCTAAACTCCAGAGTGGACAAGCCCAGCCGCTCCACTTTCCTTCCCGGCTGTTATCGGGCAACTGAACCATCCTACCACAACCAGAGAGCGGTCCTGAACTACTATCTACCAACCTCATTGGTGACCCTCGGACTATCCTAGATCGGACTTTGCTGGTGGTGAGGTCATGTGGTCATCAGAATTAGGAGTAGAATTTGGCCATTTGGCCCATCAAGTCTACTCTGCCGTTCAATCATGGCTGATCTATCTCTCCCTCCTAACCCCAGTCTCCTGCCTTCTCCCCGTAACCTCTGACACCCGTACTAGTCGAGAATCTATCTATCTCTGCCTTTAATATATCCAATGTCTTGGCCTCCGCAGCCTTCTGTGGCAAAGAATTCCACAGATTCACCGCCCTCTGACTGGAGAAATTCCTCCTTATCTCCTTCCCAAAAGAACGTCCTTTAATTCTGAGGCTGTCACCTCTCGTGCTAGACTCTCCCACTAGTGGAAATGCCCTCCCCACGTTCACGCTATCTTCATAAGATCGTAAGGTCACAGGTGAATTAGGCCATTCGGCCCATCAAGTCTACTCCACCATTCAACCATGGCTGATCTATCTCTCCCTCCTAACCCCAGTCTCCTGCCTTCTCCCCGTAACCCCTGACACCTGAACATTAGTACGAAACCGCGTTCCATACTTGCGCCACCGCGCTCTCCGGAATAGGCCGTTCGGCCCATAGACACTCTGCTGGCCCCGGCTGGCACCCATCCTCACCTTACGAGGTCCAAACGCGGACGGACATCAAGATGTTGAAGATGACTCCTTTGAAGAAGAGCATCCTCATTCCGAAGACTGTCAGTGAGACGCCCCGCATATATTCTCCTGGAGGGAGGAGGGAAAGGAGAGGGAATGTCACAGCGATCCAAAGGTGTCTACGGGAACATTAGTTTGACAAGAACAACGAGACTGATTTCAGAAACAATTAGGCAGGTGCATGGACCGATCGTATGGTCTTAAGAGATAGGAGCAGAATGAGGCCATTCGGCCCACCAAGTCAACTTCGTCATCCAATCACGGCTGAGGGAGGGTCCGATCAACCATCATTGAATGGCGGGCTGAATGGCCTCATTCTGCTCCTATCACTCATTACCAAGACTAGAGAGTCTGAGCTACAGGGCGAGGTTGAGCAGGCTGGAGCTCTATTCCTTGGAGCTCAGGAGGACAAGGGGCGATCTTACTGAGGTGTATACGATCATGAGAGGAATAGATCGGGTAGATGCACAGAGTCTCTTGCCCAGAGTAGGGGAATCGAGGAGCAGAGGACACGGTTTTAAGGTTGGTGGGGGGGAAAGATTTAATATGAATCTGAGGGGACACTTTTTCACACAAAAGGTGGTGGGTGTATGGAACAAGCTGCCAGAAGAGGTAGTTGAGGCAGGGACTATCCCAACGTTTAATAAACAGTTTGACGGGGACATGGATAGGACAGGTTTGGGGGGGGGGGGGGGTAATGGGCCAAGCGCAGGCAGGTGGGACTAGTGTAGATGGGGCGTGTTGGTCGGTCTGGGCAAGTTGGGACATAGAGTCTATGATTCTCTGAGTCATTGAGATTTGCAAGCAGGATGTAAGGCAAAAACCTACCATCTTCATCAGTCTCCTCAACTGGAATGCAATTCAACTTGCCATCGTCTGAAAAATATATAAATATTGACCCCATTAATCCAGTCCACAAACCATCATCGTGAATTCTGTACAATAGTGTGTATTTTAACTAGTTTAGTTTAGTTTATAGCCACGTGTATCGAGGTACTGTGAAAAGCTTTTGTTGTGTGCTATCCAGTCAGCGGAAAGACAACACATGATTACAATCGAGCCATTCACAGTGTAGAGATACATGATAAGGGAACAACGTTTAGTGCAAGGCAAAGCCAGCAAAGTCCGATCAAGGATAGTCCGAGGGTCACCAATGAGGTAGATAGTAGTTCAGGACCGCTCTCTGGTTGTGGTGGGATGGTTCGGTTGCCCGATAACCTCGGGGAGGAAACTGCCCCTGATCCTAGTCGCACCAGCTTCTCATTTTCACACCACAAACAGCTTACAATGGCTTGTTCCCTTTATCATCGATACTTTTTTGCATATCTTTCACTCATTGTTCCTTATCTCTCACCGTCTATATCTCTCGTTTCCCTGATCCCTGACCAGTCTGAAGAAGGGTCTCGACCCGAAACGTCGCCTATCTCCTTCGCTCCTTAGATGCTGCTGCACCCGCTGAGTTTCTCCAGCCTTTTGTGTAACCCCTGATTCTGGTGCTGTGGGTTTTCACATTTCTACACCTTTTGCCCGATGGGAGAGGGGAGTCGAGGGAGCGGCCGGCTAGCTACATAGGTGTAACGTGAGGGGGGGGGGGGAGATTTTACAGGAGTCTGAGGTGTAACCCTTACACACAAAGGGTGGTGGGTGTGTGGAACGAGCTGCCGGAGGAGGCAGTTGAGGCAGGGACTATTGCAATGGTGAAAGGGCCTGTGCCACTTGGGCAACAGCCTGGAAAGAGGTTGTTGTGGTGTTGTCGGGGCGTGACGCGGGATATCGTGGGGTGATGCCGTGTAGTGACGTGCAGTGTATCCCTGTCGCCCAAGGGGGATCTGATAGAAACATAGGGGGATCTTATAGAAACATAGAATGATCTTATAGAAACATATCAAATTATAAAAGGACTGGACAAGCTAGATGCAGGAAAAATGTTCCCAATGTTGGGCGAGTGCAGAACCTGGGGCACAGTCTTAGAATAAAGGGGAGGTCATTTAAGACTGAGGTGAGAAAAAAACTTTTTCACCCAGAGAGTTGTGAATTTATGGAATTCCCTGCCGCAGAGGGCAGTGGAGGCCAAATCACTGGATGGATTTAAGGGAGAGTTGGATAGAGCTCTAGGGGCTAGTGGAGTCAAGGGATGTGGGGAGAAGGCAGGCGCGGGTTATTGATAGCGGACGATCAGCCGTGATCGCAATGAATGGCGGTGCTGGCTCGAAGGGCCGAATGGCCTCCTCCTGCCCCTATTTTCTATGTTTCTATGTTTCAAAATCTTCAGGCGACATATGGGAGTCTTATCGATTTGTGCGCCCTGTCACACGCTGACGTACGCTGCCCTGCGGGTGACCGCCGGTGATGCCGACGTTACATTAAAAAAATTATTTCTTAAAGTTATTGGTCCTTAGATTTATTGCAGATCAGTTCACTTCCAATGTGATTATTATACTTTGGTGTACCCTTCTTGTGTTGTGAAGGCGGGTGACGGGGGAGGGTCGTAGCTTAACGTGACTGTGACACGGAGTGCCGTGCAACTTGACGGTTTTTAGGGCGACTGGTGTCGTCAGTCGCTGACGTTCGCAGTTGCCGAAAATAATCGCAGAGTGGGACAGGCCCTTCAGAAGCAATTGGGCAGGTACATGGATAGGACAGGTTGAGAGGGATATATAGCCCAAACGTCGTGATAGTAACGACCTCAACTACCTCGTCTGGCAGCTTGTTCCAGATACCTATCGCTCTTTGTGTAAAAAAAAGTTAACTCGCAGATTCCTATGATATCTGGATTATTGTGAGCAATTTTGGGCCCCAAATCTGAGGAAGGATGTTCTAGTGTTGGAGAGGGTCCAGAGAATGATCCCAGGGCTGAGTGGGTTAACCTGTGATGAGCGTTTGACGGCACTGGGCCTAAAGTTGCTGGAGTTTAGTAGGGTACGGGGTACTTTGGGGTAGTTGGGGGGTGGTACGACCTCATTGAAATTAACCGAATAGTGAGGCCAGGATTGAGTGGAGATGAGGAGAGGATGTTTCTTCTAGTGGGTGGTCTAGCACGCGAGGGCAGCCTCAGAGTAAAATGATGCTCCTTTCGACAGGAGATGAGGTGGAATGTGTTTAGTCAGAGGGTGGTGAGTCTGTGGCTAAAGGGGCTGTCCTACTTGGGCGTCACTTTTATGAATCCTGAAATCCTGGGGCGACGTGCATGACTGCCCGTCGCTGCCTACGTCACCACGCACTATGCGTGCGTAATGCACGCCGTGCGCGTGTTGTGATGCGTAAAGGATGTCGCGTAAATGGCGCACAAATGCTGCCCATGTGGGATAGGCCCTTAGACAATGGATATTTTGAAGGCGGAGATAGATAGAATCTTGATTAGTACGGATGTCAGGGCTCATAGAAACATAGAAAATAGGTGCAGGAGTAGGCCATTCGGCCCTTCGAGCCTGCACCGCCATTCAATATGATCACGGCTGATCATCCAACTCAGTATCCCGTACCTGCCTTCTCTCCATACCCCCTGATCCCTTTAGCCACAAGGGCCACATCCAACTCCCTCTAAAATATGGCCAACGAACTGGTCTCAACTACCTTCCGTGGCAGAGAATTCCAGAGACTCACCACTCTCTGTGTGAAAAATGATTTTCTCATCTCGGACCTAAAATCTTTCCCCCTTATCCTTAAACTGTGACCCCTTGTTCTGGACTTCCCCAACATCGGGAACAATCTTCCTGCATCTAGCCTGTCCAACCCCTTAAGAATGTTGTAAGTTTCTATAAGACCCCCCCTCAGTCTTCTAAATTCTAGCGAGCACAAGCCGAGTCTATCCGGTCTTTCTTCATATGGAAGTCCTGCCATCCCAGGAATCAGTCTGGTCAACCTTCTCTGTACCCCCTCTGTGGCAAGAATGTCTTTCCCCCCTCCTTATGGGGAGAAGGCGGGAGAATGGGGTTGAAAGGGGCAGATTGACCAGCCATGATTGAATGGTGGAGTGGGCTGAATGGCTAATTCTGCTCCTGTGACGTGTGCTCGCGTGAACGCGTGAAGTCCGGCTGGATCAGTCGCGGCAAAGTGCCGAGCCCGAGGCGTTTTGGCAATGAACCTACCGCTTTTGCCGTCGTCCAGGGCGCCGGGGTTCAGCTCGCAGTTGATTTCGCTCTGGGGAGTGGAGCCACCGATGAAACTGAGGAGGCTGTAACTCCTGTCGGTGGTGGAGACCTGGGCGCTTTGGCTGCTGCTCGTCCTGCTGGCGTCGCCCATGGTCAAGGTGAGGTTGTACTTGTTGGGGAAGTAGTCGGTGGCGAGGCAGGCGGCCGGGGCCAGGGCCTGGCGGTCGTCGGAGCTCGCCGCCGGCGCCCGGAGGACATAGACGGACGGATTCAAATCCTCATCCCGTTCTGCCGGAGGGAAGGAAGGCAAATAAGGTCAAACATTCTGCGTAACCTACCTGGAGACCAATAAATCTAATTTCTATTCGACACTTACTTGGTGGTCCAAGACATTTGGTCCCACTGCCTAACATTAACCTCTTGCCAACCAATGATACACACAGCGCCTGATCCCCTCACCAAAAGACCTGATAGAGTTAGTCTTACAGCCCTTCCGCACCAAATTACCAGCTGCATCAGTCCCACCTGCCCGCGTTTGGCCCATATCCCCCATGTACCTGTCTAACTGTCTCTTAAACGTTGGGACAGCCCCAGCCTCAACTACCTCCTCTGGCAGCTCGTTCCATACGCCCACCGCCCTCTGTGTTCTTCATCCCCTACTCTGGGGCAAGAGACTCTGTGCGTTCTTCCCCGATCTATTCCTCTCCTGGTTTTGTACAACTGATGGGATGATTCAATGCCAAGCCCGTCATTTGTGCCACCAACATCATGTTAGTATCGGCAGCTGACCATAATGTGGGACGGGCATAAGGGACTGGGTGATCTAAGCGGGACAAGGTCATGAGGTCATAAGGGATAAGAGTAGAATTCGGCCATTTGGCCCATAAGGTTTGCACCATCATTGAATCATGGGTGATCTATCTCTCCCTCCTAACCCCTTTCTCCTGCCATCTCCTCAAAAGCTCTGACACATGTACTAATCAAGAATCTATCAAGGGACAAAGGACAAAGGACATTTATTTGCTCATATGCCAATTGGTGCAGAGAAATGTGAGTTACCATGCAACATACAAATAAGATAAACACAACACTATAGAATTTAACATAAAACATAAAACATAAATCTATCTGTCTCTGCCTTAAAAATACCCACTGACTTATAGACAATAGACAATAGGTGCAGGAGTAGGCAATTCGGCCCTTGTAGCCAGCACCGCCATTCAATGAGATCATGGTTGATCATCCCCAATCAGTACCCCGTTCCTGCCTTCTCCCCATATCCCCTGACTCCAGTGTCTTTAAGAACCCTATCTCTTGAAAGTATCCAGAGAACTGGCCTCCACCGCCCTCTGAGGCAGAGAATTCCACAGACTCACAAGTCTCTGTGTGAAAAAGTGTTTCCTCATCTTCGTTCTAAATGGCTTACTCCTTATTCGTAAACTGTGTGTGGCCCCTGGTTCTGGACTCCCCCAACATCGGGAACATGTTTCCTGCCTCTAGCGCGTCCGCACCTTAAGCGTCTTATATGTTAAAACAAGATCCCCTCTCATCTTTCTAAACTCTAGAGTGCACTTGGCCTCCAACAGCCTTCGGTGACAAAGGGTGACTTACTTGGAGTTACGGTCAGTCTAGTCCCAGGTCCATATATCAGTCGGATGTTATCATACGCACAGCATCGCATGTCCACACAAAAACTAGGCACTGCTGCGGGGTCAGTTGTGGGGAGCGCGTTATAGAACGCATTGCACTTTAACGAGATAGTCACGTCTCCGATTCTGCCTTGTGATTCCATTGGAACACAAGAGCATGGACAGGCCATTTGGCCATTCAAGTCGGTCCTATCATCCAATGCAGTCATTGCTGTTTGGCAAAATGATGAGCGTTTGACGGACTGGGCCTGTATTTCGTGGAGTTTAGAAGATTGGGGGGGGGGGGAGGGGACGACACCTCATTGGAACGTACAGAATGGTGAAAGGCTTGGATCGAGTGGATGTGGAGAACGTTATGGGGAGAAGGCAGGAGAACGAGGGAGAGATGGATCAGCCATGATTGAATGGCGGAGTAGACTTGATGGGCCGAACGGCCTAATTCTACTCCTATCTCGTGTGATCTTAGGACCTTATGAAGATAGAGTGGATGTGGAGAGGGTGCTTCCACTAGTGGGAGAGTCCAGGACTAGAGGTCATAGCCTCAGAATTAAAGGGCGTTCTTTTAGAACGGAGATGAGGAGGAATTTCTTTAGTAAGATGGTGGTGAATCTGTGGAATTCTTTGCTACAGACGGCTGTGGAGGCTAAGTCAGTGGATATTTCTAAGGCAGAGAGACAGATTCTTGATTAGTGCGGGTGTCAGGGGTTATGGAGAGAAAGCAGGAGAATGGGGTTAGGAGGGAGAGATAGATCTTGATGGGCCAAATGGCCTAATTCTGCTCCTATCGTTTATGATATTATGACCATGACATCCAGCAAAACCACCAAGGCAGAAAAATGGGACTAGGATGTATCGATACTCGATGACTGTTTTGGGTATGATGAGATGAAGGATCAGTTTCGGAGTCTAACTTTAATAGCATCCTCACATTCTGCATATTAGTTAAGTTACATATTTTGCCTGTTTGGAACCAACTGATGAATATGGAGGGAAATCGAAATGGTCTGAAGAAGGGTCTCGACCCAAAACGTCACCCATTCCTTCTCTCCGGAGATGCTGCCTGACCCGCTGAGTTACTCCAGCGTTTTGTATCTGTCCAGTGAAATACGATAGCTGATATTTAATGTTCATAAATTGGTAAGTGATAGGAGCAGAATTAGGCCATTCGGCCCATCAAGTCTACCCCGCCATTCTCCCTAAGCCCATTCATAGAATCAGAATCATAGAAAATAGGTGCAGGAGGAGGCCATTCGGCCCTTCGAGCCAGCACCGCCATTCAATATGATCATGGCTGATCATCCAACTCAGTATCCCGTACCTGCCTTCTCTCCATACCCCCTGATCCCTTTAGCCACAAGGGCCACATCTAACTCCCTCTTAAATATAGCCAACGAACTGGCCTCAACTACCTTCTGTGGCAGAGAATTCCACAGACTCACCACTCTCTGCGTGAAAAATGATCTTCTCATCTCGGTCCTAAAAGATTTCCCCCTTATCCTTAAACTGTGTGACCCCTTGTCCTGGACTTCCCCAACATCGGGAACAATCTTCCTGCATCTAGCCTGTCCAACCCCTTAAGAATTTTGTAAGTCTCTATGAGATCCCCCCTCAATCTTCTAAATTCCAGCGAGTACAAGCCGAGTCTATCCGGTCTTTCTTCATATGGAAGTCCTCCCATCCCAGGAATCAGTCTGGCGAACCTACCATTCCTCCGCCTTCCCCCCCCATAGACTCAGACACCCTGACTAACAAATTATTTTACTATGGAATGGGAAACTCAATGAATATTTATACTTACTGGGTTCCACGGACACCTGAATCCCACTTCCAAAGGTGAATTTGCCACTCATTCCATGACTCACACAGTGCCTGGCAACCTTACAATAAAGGAATGGGTGACGTTTCGGGTCGAGCCCCTTCGGGTCTGGACCCGAAACATCCCCCATTCCTTCTCCCCGGAGTTGCTGCCGGTCCCGCTGAGGTACTCCAGCAGTTTTTGTCCACCGTCGATTTAAACCAGCACCTGCAGTTCTGCCCCTGCACCTCTTACAGTAACTAGTTTGTTCTGTAGTCCTTGAAAGAGAAGATTGGCTTATCCATAAGTTCAGGAGTTCATACGTCCTGGGAGCGGAATTAGGCCCAACGAGCCTACTTCGCCTATCTCTCCCTCTCAGCCCCATTCTCCTGCCTTCCCCCCCTTAACCTTTGACACCCGTACTAATCAAGAGCCTATCGATCCCCGCTTCACAAATACCCGGTGGCTTGGCCTCCACCGCCGCCTGTGGCAATAAATTCCACAGATTCACCACCCTCTGACTAAATCAATTCCTCCTCATCTCCTTTCTACAGGTTCGCCCATTGATGCTATCTGACTAGCTGAGTGCTTAGAGCATTTCCTGTTGCTCGTTGCAATCTTCAGCAGCTCTAGTTATTTTTAAATTCTCTCTCACTCTTCCTCTCTTCAACTTTATGTCTCTCTCGCTCTCTCTCCCTCTCTCCCCCCCTCCCTCTCATCCCCCTGTCCTCTCTCCCCTCCCTCTCTTTCTCTCCCCCTGTCCTCTCTCCCCCTCCCTCTCTCTCTCTCCCCCTGTCCTCTCTCACCCCCTCTCTCCTCTCTCTCCCCTCTCCCTTCTCTTGCTCTCTCTCTCTCTTTCCCCTCTCTTTCTCTTCCTCTCTCTCTCTTCCCCATATCTCTCTCTCCACCTCTCTGCCCTACCCTCTCTCAACCCCCTCTCTCTCCCACCACTCTCTCTTTCTCCCTCCTCTCACTCGCCCATCTCATCTCCCTCGCCCTCTCCCCTCTCTCTCTATCCCCCCTCCCCTCCTCTCTCACCTCAAAAATCCACTCTCTCTCTCTCTCTTCCCCGCCCGCTCCCCTCGCTCCCACTCTATCTTTCCCCTCCCTCTCCCCATTTCTCTCTCTCCCAACCCCTCTCTGTCCCTTCCCCCTCTCTCTCCCCCTCTCTCTCCCCATATCTCTCGCTCCCCTTCTTTCTTCCCTCTCTTCCCCCTACTCTCTCTCCCCTCTCCCTCTGCCCCCCCCTCTCTCTCCCCTTCTCTCTCCCCCCAACGCTTGTTTCTATCCCATAAATTCATGTTACAGGAACAGAATTAGGCCATTTGGCCCATCGAGCCTATTCCACCATTCAACCATGGCTGAGTTGGATGATCAGCCATGATCATATTGAATGGCGGTGCAGGCTCGAAGGGCCGAATGGCCTACTCCTGCACCTATTTTCTGTGTTTCTATCCATCTTTCCCTCTGGAAAACCCCATTCACCTGCCCTCTCTCTGTAACCCTTCACACCCGTACTAATCAAGAATCGAAATGTATTCTAAATGCAAGTATCTCGGAGCTGATACAAACAATAAACTGCTTGTTTTAACGTTGATCGAGGGAGACTTACTTGGGATTACAGTCAGTTTGGTTCCTGATCCAAAGGTCACTTGGAGGTTATTACCCACACAGTGTTAGATGGCCTCTCAATAACTCCAAGCCATTTAAGGGACTATTTATGGGAGCTATTACTGCATCCAATACAATATGATACTTGTCCGACTGCTCTCTAAAGTACTAATGTTTAGTGAGCAAGTAGGTAAGTTTACTGGCCAAGTGGTCACATACAAGGAATTTGCCTTGGTGCTCCGCCCACAAGTGATAACATGACCCAGACATCCATAACAACCAGACTGATTCCTGGGATGTCAGGACTTTCATACGAGGAAAGACTGGATAGACTCGGCTTGTACTCGCTGGAATTTAGAAGACTGAGGGGGGGATCTTATAGAAACTTGCAAAATTCTTAAGGGGTTGGACAAGCTAGATGCAGGAAGATTGTTCCCGATGTTGGGGAGGTCCAGAACAAGGGGTCACGGTCTAAGGATAAGGGGGAATTCCTTTAGGACCGAGATGAGGAAAACATTTTTCACACAGAGAGTGGTGAGTCTGTGGAATTCTCTGCCACAGAAGGTAGTTGAGGCCAGTTCATTGGCTATATTTAAGAGGGAGTTAGATGTGGCCCTTGTGGCTAAAGGGATCAGGGGGTATGGAGAGAAGGCAGGTACGGGATACTGAGTTGGATGATCAGCCGTGATCATATTGAATGGCGGTGCAGGCTCGAAGGGCCGAGTGGCACCTATTTTCTATGTGTCTATGTTTCTATGACACACAGTGACAGTTACGAATGACTCAGAAAACACTAAACATTAATAATAATGAAACATTAATGATAAAACACCATTGATCAAGCATGTGAACCAGCAAAATACCAGATCAAAGGGAGGCTACAGATTTTTGGTTATTGAGTAGAGCAACTCCTCGTTCAGTCTATCGCCACGTGTAACGAGGTACAGTGGACACGTACTAGCTTCTGTTGCGTGCTAACCAGCCAGCAGAAAGACAACACATGAGTACAATCGAGCCGTTTACAGTGTGTAGAAACATGATAAGGGAATAACGTTTCGTGCAAAGGCAAAGCCAGCAAAGTCGGATCAAGGATCGTCCGAGGGTCACCAACGAGGTAGACAGTAGTTCGGCACTGCTCTCTGGCCGTGGTGGGATGGTTCCGTTGCCCGATAACAGCTGGGGAGACACTGCCCCTGAATCTGGAGGTGTGCGTTTTCACACTTCTGCACCTTCTGCTCGATGGGAGAGGGGGGAAGAGGGAGTGGCCGGGGTGCGGGAGGTTAGATGAGTTTTTTCTGGTTTTTAGCACCTGTCTTTTGACATTATATTGCTCGCATTATATCTATCTTTATAAATGTACTGATTCGCGAAGACTCGTAGGAAGGACAGCGGACAGAATAGGCCCTTCAGCCCACTGAGTCCATGCAGACCAGCCGTTTGCATTAATCCTACAGCGCTGAAACAGACCCTTCGGCCCACTCAACCTGTACTGACTATCGGGCACCAAAAAGCACCTATCCCAATCTCATCTAGTCTGTTCTATTTACTTCACATTGCCATCAACTCCCCCTTGAAAGGTTGAACAAGTTAGGTCTTAATTCTTTGGAGCGCAGAAGGTTAAGGGGGGACTTGATTGGGGTCTTTAAAATGATGAAAGGGATAGACAGAGTTGACGTGGATAAGCTTTTCCCATTGAGGGTAGGGAAGATTCAAACAAGAGGGCATGACATGAGAATTAAGGGACAGAGGTTTCGGGGTAACGTGAGGGGGAACTTCTTTACTCAGAGGGTGGTGGCTGTGTGGAATGAGCTTCCAGCAGAGGTGGTGGAGGCAGGATCGATTTTAACATTTAAAAGTAAAGTGGATAGGTATATGGACGTGAAAGGAATGGGCAATTTGCAGCAGAGTCGACTCGATGGGTTGAATGGCCCAATTCTGCTGTTATAACATGAATTTATGAAATAGGAAAAAGGGGTGGGTGAAGAGCGTAAGAGAACGGGAGAGACAGAATGATAGAGAGAGCGAGGCAGAGAGGCAGAGCGAGAGAGAGAGAGAGAGATAGCGAGAGAGAGAGAGAGAGAGAGAGAGAGAGAGAGAGAGAGAGAGAGTGAGAGAGAGAGAGAGAGAGAGAGAAGAGAGAGGAAGGAGGGAGCGATGCAAAGAGCGAGAAAGAGAGATTGAGGCAGAGACGCAGAGTGAGAGAGAGAGAGAGAGAGAGAGAGAGAGAAAGAGAGAGATAGAGGGAGAGATGCAAAGAGCCAGAAAGAGCGAGGGAGAGGCAGAGAGCTAGAGAGACACAGAGGGAGTGGAATAGGCAGAGTGAGGGAAGAATTTTAAAAGAGCTATAGATAGACACAAAAGGCTGGAGTAACTGGATGGCCCTTGTGGCTAAGGGGATCACAGGGTATGGAGAGAAGGCAGGTACGGGATACTGAGTTGGATGATCAGCCATGATCATATTGAATGGCGATGCAGGCTCGAAGGGCTGAATGGCCTACTCCTGCACCTAATTTCTATGCTTCTATGTTTCTAACTCAGCGGGACAGGCAGCATCTCTGGAGAGAAGGAACGCGAGACAGTTCGGGTCGAGACCCTTCCACTTAAAAAGACCTGCGGTTGCCGGGGGTGCCTATTGGAGCGCGGGAGGAAATTGGAGCACCTCGCAAGAAGGACGTGCAAGCTCCAGACAGACAGCGTCCAAAGGCAGGATTGGAGCTGTCAGGCGGTCGTGAGGCCAGAGGGTCATAAGTGAGGGGAGCAGAATCAGGCCATTCGGCCCATCCAGTCCACCCGGCCATTCTCCAAGATTGCGTTCCCCAAGCTCTCTGCAATGTGCTTTTAACTAACGTGTGACAATCTGATACATGTTTCAACACTTACCGGGTTCCACAATCAGCCGTGTCCCACTTCCAAATATCAATGCGTTGCCCGCTCCAGAATACACACAGTACCTAACCCTCCTACAATAAGGACATTTCAGTCTATCCATGGGGTCCTATTCAAATCCCCACCGTGTTATTTAGATTATATCTTAGTTCAGTTTAGTTTAGGGATAAAGGGTGGAAACAGGCCCTTTGGCCCACCGAGTGCGTGCAATCCCCATGCACTAACACCACCCTACACACACAATAAACAATAGACAATAGGTGCTGGAGGAGGCCATTCGGCCCTTCGAGCCAGCACCGCCATTCAATGTGATCATGGCTGATCATCCCCAATCAGTACCCCGTTCCTGCCTTCTCCCCATATCCCCTGACTCCGCTATCTTTAAGAGCCCTATCCAGCTCTCTCTTGAAAGAATCCAGAGAACCGGCCTCCTCCGCCCTCTGAGGCAGAGATTTCCACAGACTCACCACTCTCTGTGAGAAAAAGTGTTTCCTCGTCTCCGTTCTAAATGGCCGACCCCTTATTCTTAATCTGTGGCCACTTGTTCTGGACTCCCCCAACATCGGGAACATGTTTCCTGCCTCTAGCGTGTCCAAACCCTTAAAAAGCTTATATGTTTCAATGAGATACCCGCTCATCCTTCTAAACTCCAGAGTGTACAAGCCCAGCCGCTCCATTCTCAAGGGGAAATTTTACATTCATACCAAGCCAATTACCCTACAATTCCTGTACGCCCTTGCTGTGTGGGAGGAATCCGAGGATCTCGGAGAAAAACCTACGCAGGTCACTGGGAGAAGGTACAAACTCCCTACAGACAAGCTCCATCCAAACCCCATTCTCCTGCCTTCTCCCCATAACCTCTGATACCCGCACTAATCAAGAATCTATCTATCTCTGCCTTAAAAATATCCATTGACTTGGCCGCCACAACCCTATGTGGCAAATAATTCCACAGATTCACCTCCGCCTGACTAAATGTTTAAGAAAGAACTGCAGATGCTGGACAAGTCAAAGGTAGGCAAAAATGCTGGAGAAACTCAGCGGGTGAGGCAGCATCTATGGAGCGAAGGAATAGGCGACGTTTCGGGTCGAGACCCCTCTTCAGACTGAATGGGCGACGTTTCGGGTCGAGACCCTTCCTCAGACTGAATAGGCGATGTCTCAACCCAAAACGTCACCTATTCCTTCGCTCCAAAGATGCTGCCTCATTTGTTTACCCTCTGACTAAAGATATACCCCTCATCTCCTCCCTAAAAGGACGTCCTTTAATTTAACAGGAGGCAGAGATAGATCAGTCATGATTGACTTGATGGGCCAAATGGCCTAATTCTACTCCTATCGCTTATGACATGACTTTATGAGCGTCTACCTCCTATATCCTATAAGAAGGGTCTCCACCCAAAATGTCACCCATTCCTCTCTCCAGTGATGCTGCCTGTCCCGCTGAGTTACTCCAGCATTTTGAGTCCACCTTTAATTAAAATGTTATTTGATCATCTAGAATTCACTACAGTACACCTCAAACACCATTAGTTCGGCCTGGATCAACGTTACCTTACCTGGGGTCACAGTTAATCTGGTTCCCTTGCCAAATATGATCTTGTAGTTATCAGTTACACAGTGTTGGACAGCCACACAAAAACGTGGTCAATTATATTTTACCAGACACATTATTGAATCAATTTCAGTATATTGTACGTGTCTGGGCGCTGAATTAAATCTCCACTGGAGCTAGAGGCAGTTTCTAGTCATTAAAACTTAGGAGTTACTTTGTCAGTTTCCACGCTAGATGTCTCCATAAGTCTAAGACAGTACCTGCCTCCACTACCCCTTCGAAATCTGCGCTCCGGACTCCAAACATCACCAGGGTGAAAACCTGCGGAGTGTTGTGTGCAGTTTTGGTCCCCTAATTTGAGGAAGGACATTCTTGCTATTGAGGGAGCGCAGCGTAGGTTTACAAGGTTAATTCTCGGGATGGCGGGGCTGTCATATGCAGAGAGAATGGAGCGGCTGGGCTTGTACACTCTGGAGTTTAGAAGGATGAGAGGGTATCTCATTGAAACATATAAGATTGTTAAGGGTTTGGACACACTAGAGGCAGGAAACATGTTCCCGATGTTGGGGGAGTCCAGAACTAGGGGCCACAGTTTAAGAATAAGGAGTAAGCCATTTAGAACGGAGGCGAGGAAACCCTTTTTCTCATAGAGAGTTGTGAGTCTATGGAATTCTCTGCTCAGAGGGCGGTGGAGGCCGGTTCTCTGGATACTTTCAAGAGAGAGCTAGATAGGGCTCTTAAAAATAGCGGAGTCAGGGGATATGGGGAGAAGGCAGGCACGGGGCACTGATTGGGGATGATCAGCCATGATCACATTGAACGGCGGTGCTGGCTCGAAGGGCCGAATGGCCTCCTCCTGCACCTATTGTCTATTGTCTATTGTCTATTTACCCTCGGATCCTCTCTCAACATTGTACCACTTCCCCAGGTACCCATGTCTGCTTGTCCGCTATTTATACTTAATAATAATCAGTCACAAATTGATAATTTAAATTGTATCAATAACACAATTGGAAGGAGGTGTGCTGGGGCAAATTTGTTTTACACAGAGGGTGATGGGTGGCTGTCTGATGGACGCGCTGTCTGGGGGAGGGAGTTACATAAAAACATAGAAAATAAGTGCAGGAGTAGGCCATTCGACCCGTTGAGCCAGCAACGCCATTCAATATGATCATGGCTGATCATCCAAAATCAGTACCCCGTTCCTGCTTTTTCTCCCATATCCCTTCATTCCATTAAGCCCTAAGAGCTAAACCTAACTCTCTCTTGAATACATCCAGTGAATTGGCCTCCACGGCCTTCCGTGGCAATGAATTCCACAGATTCACCACCCTCTGACCAAATAGCACATGGGCATGCAGGGGAGAGGGGTGTGTGGAACATGTTTAAACCGGTGAGAATAGTTTACATTTGCATTGTGTATGCCGTGGACATTGTGGGCTGAAGGGGTTTTGGGGAGAAGGCAAGAGAATGGGGTTGAGAGGGAAAGATAGATCAGTCACGATTGAATGGAGGAATGGGCTTGACGGGCTGAATGGTCTAATTCTACTCCTGGAACTTATGAACTTAGAGTCATCGAATCATAGAGTGATACAGGGTTGAAACAGGCCCTTTGGCCCAATTTGGATGCTAACATGACCCAGCTACACTATGCACGCGTGTATTCCATATCCCTCCAAACCTCTCCTATCGATACACCTGTCTAACATTTTCTTAAACCTATAGGCTTATCATTTATTTTAATATCTAGCACGCTCAGAATATTGCGTTGGCCAGAATACAGAACATGCTTGAAAACTAATGTTCAATATTGACAACTTACCGGGAATAACAAAAAGTTTGGTTCCGTTTCCAAAGACTAGTTTGTCGACCCCTCCAGAATTCACACAGCAAGTGAGCCCCTGACAAGAACTCAGTTTATTGACAGCTCCCCCCCCCCCCCCCCCCCCCCCCCCCCCCCCCCTCCACCCCCCCCCCCCCCCCACCCATTTTCTGATTATATATTTAACTTCAAACAAGCTGACATTTCTCATTGAAACTCACCAAACAGTGAAAGGGCTGGATGGAGTGGATGTGGAGAGGATGTTTCCACTGGCGGTGAGAGTCTAGGACTCCCTTGTCCAGTGAGAGGTCGGAGCCTCAGAATTAAGGGATGTTCCTTTAGGAAGGGGATGAGGAGGAATTGTTTTAGTCAGAGGGTGGCGAACCTGTGGAATTTATTGCCATGGATGGCAGCGGAGGCCAAGTCAATGGATAGTTTTAAGGTGGAGATCGACAGATTCTTGATTAGTACGGGTGTCAGGGGAGATGGGGAGAAGGCAGGAGAATGGGGTTGCGAGGGAAAGATAGATCAGGCACGATTGAATGGAGGAATAGACTTGACGGGCTGAATGGTCTAATTCTGCGCCTAGAACTTATGAACTTATGGAGTCACAGAATCATAGAGTGATACAGGGTGGAAACAGGCCCTTCGCCCCATCTTGCCCACACTGGCTAACATGACCTAGCTACACTAGTCCGACCTGCCTGCATTTGTTCCATATCCCTCCAAACCTCTCCTATCGATACACCCGTTTAACTTGTTCTTAAACGTTGGGATGCTAAAGCTATGAAATGTATTTTAATATCGATTACGCACAGAATATTGCGTTGGCCAGAATACAGAACACGCTTGAAAACTAAAGTTCAATATTGACAACTTACCGGGAATAACAAAAAGTTTGGTTCCGTTTCCGAAGGCTAGTTTGTCGACCCCTCCAGAATTCACACAGCAAGTGAGCCCCTGACAAGAACTCAGTTTATTGACAGCCCCCCCCCCCCACCCCCCTCCACACTATTCTGATTATATATCTTACTTCAAACAAGTGAAATAACTTTCTTAACTGCCTGGGAATGTTGCTGCCATTTATGGAGTAATCATTTTCAGGTTTGAGGCATTATCCATCCCCATACACTGTCACCAGGGATCGCCAATTGACCCAAGATCTTAAGATGGTAACATCATAAGCGATAGGATTAGAATTAGGCCATTCGGCCCATCGACAGTACCTCTCCCCCCTCAACCCCATTCTCCTGCCTTCTCCCCATAACCCCTGACACCCGTACTAATCAAGAATCTTTCTATCCCTGCCTTAAATACATCCATTGACTTGGCCTCCGCAGCCTTCTGTGGCAATGCATTCCACAGATTCACCGCCCTCGAATTAAAAAGCACATGGGTGGGTAGGGAATAGAGGCGTGTGGATCACATTTGGACTGAGGAGAATAGCTTAAAGTAGCGTCATCTTCGGTATGGACATTCTGGGCCGAAAGGGCCCGCTCCCGTGCTATTCCATGTTCTAACTGATGAGCATTCATTTGATCTGAGGAATCAGTTCAGTGTGACTTGCTTTCATATATCAGTGGAAACTGCACAAACTACAGCTGCCATTTCTCATTGAAACTCACCAACCAGTGAAATGCCTGGATGGAGTGGATTGCGGGGGAGTCTAGGACTCACTGGTCTAGTGAGAGATCGTAGCCTCAGAATTAAAGGGCGTTCCTTTAGGAAGGAGATGAGGAGGAATTGGTTTAGTCTGAGGGTGGTGAATCTGTGGAATTCATTGCCATCGACGGCAGTTGAGGCCATTTCAATGGATATTTTTAAGGTAGAGTTCGACAGATTCTTGATTAGTACGGGTGTCAGGGGAGATGGGGAGAAGGCAGGCGAATGTGGTTGAGAGGGAAAGATAGATCAGGCACGATTGAATGGAGGAATAGACTTGATGGGCTGAATGGTCTAATTCTACTCCTAGAACTTAACCATATAACCATATAACCATATAACAATTACAGCACGGAGACAGGCCCTCTCGGCCCTTCCAGTCCGTGCCGACCATTTGTTTTCCCCTAGTCCCATCTACCTGCACTCAGACCATACCCCTCCATTTCCTTCACGTCCATATACCTATCCACTTTACTTTTAAATGTTAAAATCGATCCTGCCTCCACCACATCTGCTGGAAGCTCATTCCACACAGCCACCACCCTCTGAGTAAAGAAGTTCCCCCTCACGTTACCCCTAAACCTCTGTCCCTTAATTCTCATGTCATGCCCTCTTGTTTGAAACTTCCCTACCCTCAATGGGAAAAGCTTATCCACGTCAACTCTGTCTATCCCTTTCATCATTTTAAAGACCTCAATCAAGTCCCCCCTTAACCTTCTGCGCTCCAAAGAATAAAGACCTAACTTATGAACTTAGAGTCACAGAATGATACAAGGTGGAAACAGGCGCTTCAGCCCAACTTGCCCACACCGGCTAATATGACCCAGCTTCACTAATCCCACCTGCCTGCATTTGGTCCATATCCCTCCAAACCATTCTCTTAAACGTTGGGGTGTTAAACCTATGAACCCATAATTTATTTGAATATCTAATACGCACAGAATGTTGTGTTGGCTAGAACACAGAACATGCTTGAAAACGAATGTTCAATATTGACAACTTACCGGGAATAACACAAAGTCTGGTGCCGTTTCCAAAGACTAGTTTGTTGAGCCCAGCAGAATTCGCACAGCAAGTGAGCCCCTCACAAGAACTCAGTTATTGGCAGCTCCCCCCCCTCCACACTATTCTGATTATATATTTAACTTTAAACGAGTGAAACAACTTCATTAACTATCATCCAGCCACATACAATGTCTTCTGGGATCACCAATTGATAAAGATGATAAGATCGCAAGTGATAGGAGTAGAGTTAGGCCATTCGGCCCATCAAGTCTATTCCTACTTTAAACTATTCATTCATGGCTGATCTAATGTGTCTTTTAGTTTAGAGATACAGCGGGGATGCCACTAGAGCACATTCTTTGTCTCTTGTATAAAACTGTATAAATTTTGGAATGACATTTTTGGAATTTTTACAAAACTATTTAACACAAAATTGAACTCCAATACAGAACTGATTATCTTTGGATCAATGGAAGAGGGAAGTAAACTAACTATTGTCCAAGAAGGTACACAAAAGGCTGGAGAAACTCAGCGGGTGCAGCAGCATCTAAGGAGTGAAGGAGATAGGCGACGTTTCGGGTCGAGACCCTTCTTCAGACTGGTCAGGGATCAGGGAAACGAGAGATATAGACGGTGATGTGGAGAGATAAAGAACAATGAATGAAAGATATGCAAAAAAGTATCGATGATAAAGGGAACATTGTAAGCTGTTTGTGGTGTGAAAATGAGAAGCTAGTGCGACTAGGGTGGGGGAGGGAGATAGAGAGAGAGGGAATGCCAGGGCCCGAGGGCTGAGGGAGAGGTGGGAAGGGGAGGAGACAGCAAGGGTTAACAGAATTGAGAAAATTCAATGTTCAACATTGTCCAAGAAGCTTTTCTTAATTATGGTCTAATAACAGCAAAAAAACTTATACTCAAATTTTGGAAAAACCCTACCACGCCAACATTCAAAATGTGGATCTCAAACATGTCTGAAACGCTACACCTTGAAGAAATGAGATTCCTCCTACTAGGCAAAGCAGACCTATTCTCAAAGACGTGGTCTCCTTTTATCAACTTTTTACGAGCAGATGGTGCAACATAAGAAATTAAATAGTTCAGAGCCGGGTGACGGATGGGCAAAAATACAAAATAGGTGGATCTCTCCTAATCTCTCTGTACTCTACTTTCTCCTTTTCTTTCAATCTTTTTAGCTTCTTATTTCGGGTCCTGTATTTCTTCCGCTATCTGCTTCTACTCGCTTGTCTAGCTATTCCGACACTCTTTATCTCTTTTTTCTCTCACTGTTCTTATATTATTAAATCAAAAGTACGAAGTTGCACAAGAGTGGAAATGTGTGTGTATGTATTAGGTACTTAAGTACCACACCACTGTACTTACTTCTAACAAAAATTAAACTTCAAACTGGTGAGCGTCACGTTAACCCACACACGGAACACGCATGAGGAGCGTCAGGACTTACTGGGTTCTATTCTCAGTCTCGTTCCGCTTCCGAATATTAGCTGGTTGGCTCCATAGCCCACACAGTGCTCACCCCTCGTACAGCAAACCCCATGCCAAAGATAGACGCGGCTGAGATCCCATTCCCCGTCCTCGCTCTCCAACCAGTCTTCACTGTCCTCCTCATCAAATTTCACCTTCCCCCAGCCAACAATGATCCATTCCAAGCGTTCCTCGATCTCCATCCTCTTTGATCACTGGTTTCTCACACCTTCCCCTCCCTCGTCTCTGTGTCTCCCTCTTCCCTGACTCTCTGTACAAAGAAGGGTCGCGGCCCGAAAACGACCCGTTTGCGGACGATCAGCCGTGATCACATTGAACGGCGGTGCTGGCTCGAAGGGCCGAATGGCCTCCTCCTGCACCTATTGTCTATAGTCTATATTGTTTGTTGATCACCGCCTATTCCTTCAATCCAGAGATGCTGCCTGTCCCGCTGAGTTACTCCAGCACATGTGTGTCTATCTTCAGTGTCATCCAGCATCTGCAGTTCCTTCCTAACAAACCCTGCTGATCAAGGTGTCCCATCTATGCTAGTCCCACTTGCCCATGTTTGCTCCATTTCACCCCATTCCTTTCCCATGCATTTACTTGCCCATATCGTGACATGAGAATTAAGGGACAGAAGTTTAGGGGTAACGTGAGGGGGAACTTCTTTACTCAGAGGGTGGTGGCTGTGTGGAATGAGCTTCCAGCAGAAGTGGTGGAGGCAGGATCGATTTTAACATTTAAAAGTAAAGTGGATAGGTATATGGACGTGAAGGGAATGGAGGGGGTATGGTCTGAGTGCAGGTAGATGGGACTAGGGGAAAACAAATGGTCGGCACGGACTGGAAGGGCCGAGAGGGCCTGTCTCCGTGCTGTAATTGTTATATGGTTATATGGTTATATGGTAACGTCATACAGAATAGGAGCAGAATTAGGTCATACAGCCCATCAAGTCTACTCTGCCATTCAATCCTGGCTGATCTATCTCTCCCTCCTAACCTTCATCTCCTGCCTCCTCTGAGATCCATACTAATCATGAATCTATCTATCTCTGCCTTAAAAATATCCACTGACTTGGCCTCCACAGCCTTCTGCGGCAAAGAATTCCACAGATTCACCACCCTCTGGCTAAAGGAATTCCTCCTCATCTCCTTCCTAAAAGGATATCCTTTTATTCGGAGGCTATGACCCCTCGTCCTAGACTCTCTCACTAGTGGAAACATCCTCTCCACATCCACTCTGTCCGGGCCTTTCACCATTCTGTCCGTTTCAATGAGGTCCCCCCCCCCCCACCCCACCTACGCCTAGACTCTCACACTACGTCCCATGGTCTTTCGAGACTGAGATCTGGCAATTAAGTACCCGCCCGAACTATTCCCTCTAACAGCTCGTCTCATATAACCAACACCCTGTGTGGAATAGTTGCCTCTTTGGTTTCTATGAAATATTTCCCCTCTCACCTTAACCCTATGTCCTTTGGTTCTTGATTCCCCTACTCTGGGCAAAAGACTTCATTCATATGTCTACTCCCCTCGAGATTTTATACGCCCCTGTAAGATCACCCCTTCGTCTCCTGCCCTCCGAGAAATAAAGTCCTAGCCTGCTCAACCTCTCCCTGCACCTCAGGCCCTCGAGTGCTGGCAAAATCCACTCTGTGCACTTTCCGGCATAACAAAACCCTTCCTGTGGTAAGGGTGAGCAAAACTGATTGAAAAATAAATATTTGCTAAAAAAAAGTGGCTTTGAGAATGAATAAGAAGCCTTTAGTTTTGCATTCACAGTTGAAAGAGGGGAAGGTTTTCACAATGCTTACTTGGTTCGACAATTATTCGAGTTCCTGTTCCAAATATTATCTTCCAGCCACCGGTATTCACACAGTGCCTGTCCCCCTTACAAATACACCCTTTGGCCTGAACAATGTTCATATGCTCTTTCTTCCAGCGATCCAATGTAGTGACCACAGTGCCCTTTAAGTTTGAGATTTTCACCTTGAATTTATCCTTGTGATAGTAGATAGATTTTCACCATTTTGCCAGACATCTAATTCCACTGACTACATGGCAAGGTCTGCTTCTCAGAGGCAGTGAATTCCTGTCTAACTTTGCTTCAAGAAAAATAATGTACATATTACGGAACAGCAGGCACTTTGGCCCCAATGTCCGTGTGAATTATAATTAAAACTCAAAGTACTTGTAGCTATAACACCAGGATAAGTGCTCAACCAAGGCAAGCAAGCCCAAAGCAAAGTGCTATCTAAACTGAAGGTAGACACAAAATGCTGGAGTAACTCAGCAGCATCTCTGGAGGGAAGGAATGGGTGACGTTTCGGGTCGAGACCCTTCTTCAGGCTGACCCGCTCCACTACTATCTAGACTGATTATACCAACTGATGCTAAGGACAATAATTAACTCCATATGCAATAATCAGCTACCGACATGTTTAGGAATTTAAGAAGGAACTGCAGATGCTGGAAAATCGAAGGTAGACAAAAATGCTGGAGAAACTCAGCGGGTGCAGCAGCATCTATGGAGCGAAGGAAATAGGCAACGTTTCGGGCCGAAACGTTTGGGTCTGAAGAAGGGTTTTGGCCCGAAATGTTGCCTATTTCCTTCGCTCCATAGATGCTGCTGCACCCGCTGAGTTTCTCCAGCACTTTTGCCTACCTACATGTTAACATGCGCAATAAATACACCTGATCGTGCAGATGGAAGTATATCATTGAGGTTCTCGAGTGGGCACCTCCCTTGACTAGTGTTTCACTGAGACCTTGGGAAGGCTGAACAGTTAGTTCTTGGCAGCCCAGAACAACCCTCCCATCAATACCTGCTCTCACCACCTATGCTGACAGTATCTACTAACAAATCAAGCTACTGATTAATTCACTCTCAAAAATGCTAAAAAACTGACATCCTATCTTCCACTTATCCTAAACCATCATTAAACATATTGCTACAAATATCAACATTGCTTAAAACCGGGATACACTTACACAGAAAGCACTTATTGCAAAGAAATACACATAGTGTTTAAAGGTGAGTGGGGAAGGGGTAGATTGGACAGTTGGGAGATGATGCCATCCCAAAACAACTAGAGAGTATTCTTGAACTACTACCTACCACGTTGGAGACCTTCAGACTATCCTTGGTCGGACATTACTGGCTTTACCATGCGCTGAATTCCCTTATCAGGGCAGACAAAAATGCTGGAGAAACTCAGCGGGTGAGGCAGCATCTAGATGCTGCCTCACCCGCTGAGTTTCTCCAGCATTTTTGTCTACCTTCGATTTTTCCAGCATCTGCAGTTCTTTCCTAAAAATTCCCTTATCAGGTATCTGCACCCTGTAAATGGTTGTAACCATGTATTGTCTTTCCTAGGGTACACCTAATACACCTGGAGTATTGCGTACAGTTTTGGTCTCCTAATCTGAGGAAAGACATTCTTGCCATAGAGGGGGTACAGAGAAGGTTCACCAGACTGATTCCTGGGATGGCACGACTTCCATATGAAGAAAGACTGGATAGACTCGGCTTGTACTCGCTGGAATTTAGAAGATTGAGGGGTGATCTCATAGAGACTTACAAAATTCTTAAGGGGTTGGACAGGCTAGATGCAGGAAGATTGTTCCCGATGTTGGGGGAAGTCCAGGACAAGGGGTCACAGTTTAAGGATAAGGGGGAAGTCTTTTAGGACCGAGATGAGAAAATCGTTTTTCACACAGAGAGTGGTGAATCTGTGGAATTCTCTGCCACAGAAGGTAGTTGAGGCCAGTTCGTTGGCCATATTTAAGAGGGAGTTGGATGTGGCCCTTGTGGCTGAAGGGATCAGGGGGTATGGAGAGAAGGCAGGTACAGGATACTGATGATCAGCCATGATCATATTGAATGGCGGTGCAGGCTCGAAGGGCCGAATGGCCTGCTCCTGCACCTAATTTCTATGTTTCTATGTTTCTATGTTTCCACTGACTGGTTAGCACGCAACAATAGCTTTTCATTGCACCTCGCTACATGTGGCAAGAAAGGAAACTGAACTGAACTAAGCGACAATTCACCATCTGATTTCAATAGCTATGAGTTTGGAACACATATTTGCATTGAGGAATTTTTCCTGTGCCCCATTCAAACACTTGCCAGGAAGCCACCTCCCAGGGGGCACCCCTGAGAGACATTGAAACATAGAAAATAGGCGCGGGAGTAGGCCATTCGGCCCTTCCAGCTAGCACCGCCATTCAATATGATCATGGCTGATGATACAAAATCAGTACCCGGTTCCTGCTTTCTCCCCATATCCCTTAATTCTGTTAGCCCTAAGAGCAAAATCTAACTCTCTCACGTAATATACCTCATCCGCTGAATTACACCCAATTTCCACAATTTGCTATTTACAACAACAAAAAAAAATGCTTTGTCCACAAAACAGCATTTGGGTTCTCCAGCGTGTAGGCACAGTACATCATCATACTTACTGGGCTCCACGTTCAGTTTGGTTCCTGATCCAAATGTTATATCATAGTTATTCACACAGCATTAAGGACCAGTACAGAAACCTCCTAGCTGGTACCAAATTCATCGTATGTTGCGGAGACAGAGATTCATACGGCACAGAAAGAGGCCGTTTGGCCCGCTATTTCCGTGCTGCCTGCTAGGTTCCTTAGTTTAGTTTAGACTGACACAAAATGCTGGAGTAACTCAGTGGGACAGGCAGCATCTCCGGAGAGCAGGAATGGGTGGAGTTTTGCATTGACACCCTTCTTCAGAAGTTTAGTTTGGAGATGCAGCACGGAAACAGGCCCTTCGGCCCACCGGGTCCGCTCCGGCCAGTGATCTCCGCACATTAACACTATCCCACACACACTCGGGACAATTTACATTTATACCAAGCCAATTGACTCACAAACCTGTAGGTCTTTGTAGTGTGGGGGGAGACCGAAGGTCTCGGAGAAAAACCCACGCGGGTTACGGGGAGAACGTACAAACTCCGTACAGGCAGCACCCGCAGTCGGGATCGAACCCGGGTCTCTGGCACTGCAAACGCTTCAAAGCAGCAACCCTACCGCTGTTCCACCGTGCCCCCCTCTGTCCTAAACCCAATACCAACACCGGGTCCAAAGACATCTCTAGCTTGGCGGATCAATTGATTGTCCTGGTACTTTCCAAATGTTGTGAGAATAATTGGCTTCTCCAACCTTTTACGCAAAATGCAATTCCCCCCCCCCCCCCCCCCCATCTCTCTTGGCCAAAACATTGGCCGGTGAAAGGTTCCCCATTGTCAAGCTGACCAGGGACAATGATCCCCGGAGCCAGGGATCTGTCAGCATCATTCACAGTAGCTGCTTACGCAGACCCATAGTTAATCTAATGCATTCTCAGAAGCTACGCGGCTAAAGTGTTTGGCAACCCAACAGATTATAACCAAATAGAATAAGGGGTAAGCCATTTAGAACAGAGATGAGGAAAAACTTTTTCACCCAGAGAGTTGTGAATCTGTGGGATTCTCTGCCTCAGAAGGCAATGGAGGACAATTATCTGGGTACTTTCAAGAGAGAGTTAGATGGAGCTCTTAAAGATAGCTGAGTCAAGGGATAAGGGGAGAACGCAGGAACGGGGCACGGATTGGGGATGATCAGCCATGATCACATTGAATGGCGATGCTGGCTCGAAGAGCCGAATGGCTGACTCCTGCACCTATTGTCTATTGTCTATTGTCTATTGTCTATTGTCTATTGTCTCTTGTCTATTGTCTATTGTCTATTGTCTCTTGTCTCTTGTCTATTGTCTATCCCCAATCCTACAAGTACTCTTGCTTTAATCAGTAGTGGGGAAACTGCTAGAGTCAGTTATTAAGATGGGATAGCAGCACATTTGGAAAGTGGTGAAATCATTGGACAAAGTCAGCATGGATTTACAAAAGGTAAATCATGTCTGACGAATCTTGTGGAATTTTTCGAGGATGTAACTAGTAGCGTGGATAAGGGAGAACCAGTGGATGTGGTATATCTGGACTTCCAGAAGGCTTTCGACAAGGTCCCACATAAGAGATTAGTATACAAACTTAAAGCATACGGTATTAGGGGTTCAGTATTGATGTGGATAGAGAACTGGCTGGCAAACAGGAAGCAAAGAGTAGGAGTAAACGGGTCCTTTTCACAATGGCAGGCAGTAACTAGTGGGGTACCGCAGGGCTCAGTGCTGGGACCCCAGCTATTTACAATATATATTAATGATCTGGATGAGGGAATTGAAGGCAATATCTCCAAGTTTGCGGATGACACTAAGCTGGGGGGCAGTGTTCGCTGTGAGGAGGATGCTAGGAGACTGCAAGGTGACTTGGATAGGCTGGGTGAGTGGGCAAATGTTTGGCAGATGCAGTATAATGTGGATAAATGTGAGGTTATCCACTTTGGTGGCAAAAACAGGAAAGCAGAATATTATTTAAATGGTGGCCGATTAGGAAAAGGGGAGATGCAGCGAGACCTGGGTGTCATGGTACACCAGTCATTGAAAGTAGGCATGCAGGTGCAGCAGGCAGTGAAAAAAGCGAATGGTATGTTAGCTTTCATAGCAAAAGGATTTGAGTACAGGAGCAGGGAGGTTCTACTTCAGTTGTACAGGGTCTTGGTGAGACCACACCTGGAGTATTGCGTGCAGTTTTGGTCTCCAAATCTGAGGAAGGACATTATTGCCATAGAGGGAGTGCAGAGAAGGTTCACCAGACTGATTCCTGGGATGTCAGGACTGTCTTATGAAGAAAGACTGGATAGACTTGGTTTATACTCTCTGGAATTTAGGAGATTAAGAGGGGATCTTATAGAAACTTACAAAATTCTTGGGGGGTTGGACAGGCTAGATGCAGGAAGATTGTTCCCGATGTTGGGGAAGTCCAGGACAAGGGGTCACAGCTTAAGGATAAGGGGGAAATCCTTTAAGACCGAGATGAGAAAGACTTTCTTCACACAGAGAGTGGTGAGTCTCTGGAACTCTCTGCCACAGAGGGTAGTTGAGGCCAGTTCATTGGCTATATTTAAGAGTGAGTTGGATGTGGCCCTTGTGGCTAAGGGGATCAGAGGGTATGGAGAGAAGGCAGGTACGGGATACTGAGTTGGATGATCAGCCATGATCATATTGAATGGCGGTGCAGGCTCGAAGGGCTGAATGGCCTACTCCTGCACCTAATTTCTATGTTTCTATGTTTCTATGTTTCTATGTTTCTTGCTTTAATCACCAAAGTGGAATAAAGATGAGAAATGCCAGTACTTACTGGGTTCAACACTCACTCTGGTTCCACCTCCAAATATTAGCTTGTTAGTCCCATCATTCACACAGTGCTCAGCCCTTTGACAAAATACTCCCTGCCTACCCTTTGTTGACCAGCTTAAGTGAAGCAATAATTCAGATAGCTGTACCGTTGCTGGCGTAGACTGAAGATAGACACAAAATGCCGGAGTAACTCAGCGGGACAGGCAGCATCTTCTGGAGGGAAGGAATGGGTGACGTATCGGGTCGAGACCCTTCTTCGGACCGAGAGTCAGGAGACACAGAGATACGGAAGGGTAAGGTGTGAAAGTGAGAGATCAAAGGGGACGCGGAGCAAGGAAAAAGTAGCGTGGATCATTGTTGGCTTGGGGAAGGTGACAATGAGGCGAACAGAGGTAGAATTTAATCAGGAGGACAGTCAAACTAGTTGGAGAACTAGGATGGGGGAGAGATGGAGCGAGAGGGAAAGCAAGGGTTACTTGGTTAGAGAAGCCAATTTTCAAACCGCAGGGTTGTAAGCTGTAGATATTTATATCATTTGTGCTAATAGCTGTTTTTCTGTCTGTGTGCTTGTCACTCCCTGTCTACTGAACACCTCTTTATAATTAGGCATCCTACCGGATCCCATCAATACCTTACATGGGAGACACCTACTTGGACTTACCCTGTTGAATGGCATCTAATTGCTCCAACCCGATAATTTTCATGAGAAACATCATTTGACTCATAGAACAAATAGTAAATAGGACTTACGAGGCTCCACGATAAGTTTGGTTCCAGACCCAAATATTATCTTATCGATGTTATTCACACAGTGCACCACGTCTGTGCAAAAACCCCTTCCCTGGATTATCCTTTACAAACCCAATTTTCCCAGAAATTGGATTTCTGGAAAGCTTTTTCAACCCAGAAGTTTTCCGAAATGCAAGAAATTGGACTTTGACCGCCCCTGACTTGGGGGATTCTACTCACCCAGAAACCGTTTTAAATATTGTCAGAATATTTGTATCTGGGCATTGCAGTGCCGGAGACGTGAGTTCGATCCTGACTACTTCTGTATTCTTTTTTTTTTAAAGAAGGAACTGCAGATGCTGGAGAATCGAGGGTACACAAAAGGCTGGAGAAACTCAGCGGGTGCAGCAGCATCTAAGGAGCGAAGGGGATAGGCGACGTTTCGGGTCGAGACCCTTCTTCAGACTGGTCAGGGATCAGGGAAACGAGAGATATAGACGGTGATGTGGAGAGATAAGGAACAATGAGTGAAAGATATGCAAAAAAGTATCGGTGATAAAGGGAACAAGCCATTGTAAGCTGTTTGTGGTGTGAAAATGAGAAGCTGGTGCGACTGGGGTGGGGGAGGGAGATAGAGATAGAGGGAATGTCAGGGCCCGAGGGCTGAGGGAGAGGTGGGAAGGGGAGGAGACAGCAAGGGTTAACAGAATTGAGAAAATTCAATATTCCAGCCCAAAGGATGCAGACTCCCCAAGCGGAATATGAGGTGCTGTTCCTCCAGCTTGAGGTGTTGCTCACTCTGGCCGTGGAGGAGGCCCAGGACCGAGAGGTCGGATGTGGAATGGGAGTGGGAGTTGAAGTGCTGAGCCACAGAAGTACTTCTGTATTCTGCCATTTATACTTCTGATAGACACAACATGCTGGACTAACTCAGCAGGTCAGGCAGCATTTCTGGAGAAAAGGAACAGATGACGTTTCGGGTCGAGACCCCGTCAGACTTCTGAATACTCCTGAATTATTTAATTATAAATTAAAAGATTTGCCTTTCATTTTACCCGATCCATCAGATTGAGTGGATTTCACGGATTGAATGGAACTGAACCATCCCACCACAACCGGAGAGCAGCGCTGAACCACCATCTCCCTCATTGGTGACCCTTGGACTATCCCTGATCAGACGTTTCTGGCTTTACCTTGCACCAAACGTAATTCCCCTATCATGTAAACGGCTAGGTTGTTAGCATGTATGGTCTTTCTGCCGACTGGATAACACGCAACAAAAGCTTTTCACCGTGCCTCGCTACACGTGACAGTAAGCTAAACTGAAGTGAATTGTGCCTCTGTATCCTGTGTGAAGCCATTTCTCAAATAACTTGACACCTATTCCCCTCAGGGTGTTATCTTGACCGATATGTAGAATTTGCTTGAAAACAAAGGTAGAAGATCGAGAACTTACTGGGATTCACAAGAAGTCTGGTGCCGTTTCCAAATACTAATGTGTTCAACCCTCCTGTAGTCGCACAGTAAATCGTACCCTCACAAGAACTCACCGACAGACCCTTCTACACTACTCTCTTGACAAATGTAAGGACAAACATAAACTAGTCATTTATTTAGTAGCTTTGCTCGACAACATAGAAACGGGAAATAACTGCTGGAGGAGGCCATTCGGCCCATCAAGCCAGCACCACCATTCAATATGATCATGGCAGATCATCCAAAATCAGTACCCCGTTCCTGCTTTCTCCCCATATGCCTTGAATCCGTGAGCCCAAAGAGCTCTATCTAACTCTCTCTTGAAAACATCCAGTGAATTGGCCTCAACTGCCTTCTGTGGCAGCGAATTCCACACGTTCACAACTCTCTGGGTGAAAAAGGTTTTCTTCATCTCAGTCCTAAATGACCAGCCCCTTATTCTTCAACTGTGACCCCTGGTCCTGGACTCCCCCAACATGGGTAACATTCTATCCTGCATTTACCCTCTCCAATCCCTTAAGAATTTTTAATGTTTCTATAAGATCTAAGACAGGTTAGGAGAAGAGGTCATCTTGGGATGCAATATATTCATTCACATTCATAAAAATGATTCCAGGAATGAGTGGGATAACATGTGATGAGCGTTTGGCAGCACTGGGCCTCTCTCTACTCGCTGGAGTTTAGAAGGTTGAGGGGGAACCTCATTGAAACTTACAGAATAATGAAAGGCAAAGATAGAGTGGATGTGGATGGGATGATTCCACTGGTGGGAGATTATAGGACCAGAGGTCATAGCCTCAGAATTAAAGACCGCTCTTTTAGAAAGGAGGAACTTCTTTAGTCAGAGGGTAGTTAATCTGTGGAGCTCATTGCCACCGAGGGCTGTGGAACCCATGTCAGTGGATATTTCTAAGGCAGAGATAGATAGTTATTCCTTGGAGCCCCGGAGGCTGAGGGGGTGATCTTATAGCGTTGCATAAAATCACCGCTCTTCCCATCCATCTTCATCTATCCACCTTTCCTCCTGTAGATATGTTTATCTGTCTATGTATTGAACAGCTGGTGGCTGCTGGTCGCTATAATATAATAGCAATGTCCGTTGGAACATTGCCCACTGAGCCTCACACACACAAACGTTGATGAGGAAGATAGATACTTTGTCCCTGATGACTTTAAATGGATAAATCTCACAATTAACAGTAAAAATATCACTTTTTCCTTTTACGAAGTTACGACAATAAATGTAAAAATCTCACTTACTGGGTTCTACAATTAGTCTAGACCCGCTTCCAAATATTATCTTGGTATTGCCTCCGGGATTCACACAGTGCCCGACCCTCCTACAAAAATACTTCCCGGCTAAACAATTCTATGTCGCATCATAGTCATAGAGTCATAGAGTGATATGTTGAAAAAGCAGGCCCCTTGGCCCATGTTGCCCTCACTGACCAACATGTCTCATCTACAAAAGTCCCACTTGCCTGCATTTGGCCCATATCCATCTAAACCTGTCTTATCCATGTACCTGCCTAATTGCTTCTTAAACTTTGCAACTGTCCCGACCTCAACTACCGTCTCCGGCAGTTTGTTCCATGCACCCACCACTGTCTGTGTGGGAACAGTTACCTCTCAGATTCCTATTGTCTTTCCCTCTCACCTTAAACATGTTCCCACTGGTTCTTGAATCCCTGTCAGAAGACTCTATACATTCTCCCTCACTCTTCCCCTCATGATGTTATGCGCCTCTATAAGATCACCCCTCAGCCTCCTGGGCTCCAAGGAATAAAGGTCTCTCTTCCCATCCATCGTCATCTATGCATCTTTCTTCCTGTAGATATGTTTATCTGTCTATGGATTGAACAGCTGGTGGCTGCTGGTGGCAATAACATAATAGCAATGTCCATTGGAACATTGCCTACTGAGCCTCACACACACAAACGTTGATGAGGAAGAGAGATACTTTGCCCCTGATGACTTTAAATGGATAAATCTTACAATTAACAGTAAAAACGTCACTTTCTCCTTTTACGAAGTTACGGCAATAATTGTAAAAATCACACTTACTGGGTTCTACAATTAGTTTAGTTCCACTTCCAAATATTATCTTGTTATTGCCTCCGTAATTCACACAGTGCCCAACCCTCCTACAAAAATACTTCCCGGTAAACAATTGTATGCCGCATCATAGTCATAGCGAAATAGAGTGATATATTGAGACAGCAGGCCCTTCAACCCAACTTGCCCCCACCGACCAACATGTCCCATCTACAATAGTCCCACCTGCCTGCATTTGGCCCATATCCCTCTAAACCTGTCTGATCCATGTACCTGCCTAATTGCTTCTTAAACGTTGCGACAGTCCCTGCCTCAACTACCTCCTCCGGCCGCTCGTTCCATGAACCCACCACCCTCTGTATGGAAAAAGTTACCCCTCAGATTCCTATTAAATCTTTCCCTCTCACCTTAAACCTGTTCCCGCTGGTTCTTGAATCCCTGTCAGAAGACTCTGTACATTCTCCCTCACTCTTCCCCTCATGATGTTATGCTCCTCTATAAGATCACCCCTCAGCCTCCTGGGCTCCAAGGAATAAAGGCCCATCTCCCACTCTCTCTTCCCATCCATCGTCATCTATCCACCTTTCCTCCTGTAGATATGTTTATCTGTCCATGCATTGAACAGCTGGTGGCTGCTGGTGGCTATAATATAATAGCAATGTCCATTGGAACATTGCCCACTGAGCCTCACACACACAAACGTTGATGAGGAAGATAGATACTTTGTCCCTGATGACTTTAAATGGATAAATCTCACAATTAACAGTAAAAACGTCACTTTTTCCTTTTCCGAAGTTACGGCAATAATTGTAAAAATCACACTTACTGGGTTCTACAATTAGTTTAGTTCCGCTTCCAAATATTATCTTGTTAATGCCTCCGTAATTCACACAGTGCCCGACCCTCCTACAAAAATACTTCTCGGCTAAACAATTGTATTCATCATCATAGACACACATTGATAGAGTGATATATTGAGACAGCAGGCCCTTCCACCCAACTTACCCTCACCGACCAACATGTCCCATCTACAATAGTCCCACTTGCCTGCATTTGGCCCATATCCATCTAAACCTGTCTTATCCATGTACCTGCCTAATTGCTTCTTAAACTTTGCAACTGTCCCGACCTCAACTACCTCCTCCGGCAGTTCGTTCCATGCACCCACCACTGTCTGTGTGGGAACAGTTACCCCTCAGATTCCTATTAAGTCTTTCCCTCTCACCTTAAACCTGTTCCTGCTGGTTCTTGAATCCCTGTCAGAAGACTCTGTACATTCACCCTCACTCTTCCCCTCATGATGTTATGCACCTCTATAAGATCACCCCTCAGCCTCCTGGGCTCCAAGGATTAAAGGTCTCTCTTCCCATCCATCGTCATCTATCCACCTTTCCTCCTGTAGATATGTTTATCTGTCTATATATTGAACAGCTGGTGGCTGGTGGTGTCAATATATAAGAGCAATGTCCATTGGAACATTGCCTACTGAGCCTCACTTACACAAATGTTGATCAGGAACATAGGTATTTTGTCCCTGGTTACTTTAAATGGATAAGTCACACAATTAACATTTAAAATGCCACTTCTTCCTTTCACAGTTACGGCTATAAATGTAAAAAATCACACTTACTGGGTTCTACAATTAGTTTAGTTCCGCTTCCAAATGTTATCTTATTAAGGCCTCCGTAATTCACACAGTGCCCGACCCTCCTACAAAAATACTTCCCGGCTAAACAATTGTATGCACCATCATAGTCACAGAGTCATAGAGTGATATATTGAGACAGCAGGCCCTTCCACCCAACTTACCCTCACCGACCAACATGTCCCATTTACAATAGTCTCACTTGCCTGTGTTTGGCCCATATCCCTCTAAACCTGTCTGATCCATGTACCTGCCTAATTGCTTCTTAAACATTGCAACTGTCCCTACCCCAACTACCTCTTCCGGCCGCTCGTTCCATGCACCCATCACCATCTGTATGGAAAAAGTTACCCCTCAGATTCCTATTAAATCTTTCCCTCTCACCCTAAACCTGTTCCCACTGGTTCTTGAATCCCTGTCAGAAGACTCTGTACATTCACCCTCACTCTTCCCCTCATGATGTTATGCGCCTCTATAAGATCACCCCTCAGCCTCCTGGGCTCCAAGGAATAAAGGTCCATCTCCCACTCTCTCTTCCCTTCCATCGTCATCTATCCACCTTTCCTCCAGTAGATATGTTTATCTATCTATGGATTGAACAGCTGGTGGCTGCTGGTGGCAATAATATAATAGCAATGTCCATTGGAACATTGCCCACTGAGCCTCACACACAAACGTTGATGAGGAAGATAGATACTTTGTCCCTGATGACTTTAAATGGATAAATCTCACAATTAACAGTAAAAACGTCACTTTTTCCTTTTCCGAAGTTACGGCAATAATTGTAAAAATCACACTTACTGGGTTCTACAATTAGTTTAGTTCCACTTCCAAATATTATCTTGTTATTGCCTCCGTAATTCACACAGTGCCCAACCCTCCTACAAAAATACTTCCCGGCTAAACAATTGTATGCCTCATCATAGTCATAGCGAAATAGAGTGATATATTGAGACAGCAGGCCCTTCCACCCAACTTACCCTCACCGACCAACATGTCCCATCTACAATAGTCCCACCTGCCTGCATTTGGCCCATATCCCTCTAAACCTGTCTGATCCATGTACCTGCCTAATTGCTTCTTAAACGTTGCGACAGTCCCTGCCTCAACTACCTCCTCCGGCAGTTCGTTCCATACACCCACCACCCTCTGTGTGGAAAATGTTACTCCTCAGACTCCTATTAAATCTTTCCCTCCCACCCTAAACCTGTTCCCACTGGTTCTTGAATCCCTGTCAGAAGACTCTGTACATTCACCCTCACTCTTCCCCTCATGATGTTATGCGCCTCTATAAGATCACCCCTCAGCCTCCTGGGCTCCAAGGAATAAAGGCCCATCTCCCACTCTCTCTTCCCATCCATCGTCATCTATCCATCTTTCCTCCTGTAGATATGTTTATCTGTCCAGGCATTGAACAGCTGGTGGCAATAATATAATAGCAATGTCCATTGGAACATTGCCTACTGAGCCTCACACACAAACGTTGATGAGGAAGATAGATACTTTGTCCCTGATGACTCTAAATGGATAAATCTCACAATTAACAGTTGAAACGTCACTTTTTCCTTTGACGAAGTTACGGCAATAAATGTAAAAATCACACTTACTGGGTTCTACAATTAGTTTAGTTCCACTTCCAAATATTATCTTGTTATTGCCTCCGGGATTCACACAGTGCCCAACCCCCCTACAGAAATGCTTCCCGGCTAAACAATTGATGTTGATGAGGAAGAAAGATACTTTGTCCCTGATGACTTTAAATGGATAAATCTCACAATTAACAGTAAAAACTTTTTCCTTTTCCAAAGTTACGGCAATAATTGTAAAAATCACACTTACTGGGTTCTACAAGTTTAGTTCCACTTCCAAATATTATCTTGTTATTGCCTCCGTAATTCACACAGTGCCCAACCCCCCTACAAAAATACTTCCCGGCTAAATAATTGTATGCACCATCATAGTCATAGCGAAATAGAGTGATATATTGAGACAGCAGGCCCTTCAACCCAACTTGCCCCCACCGACCAACATGTCCCATCTACAATAGTCCCATCTGCCTGCATATGGCCTATATCCCTCTAAACCTGTCTTACCCATGTACCTGCCTAATTGCTTCTTAAACGTTGCGACAGTCCCTGCCTCAACTACCTCCTCCGGCCGCTCGTTCCATGAACCCACCACCCTCTGTGTGGAAAATGTTACTCCTCAGACTCCTATTAAATCTTTCCCTCCCACCCTAAACCTGTTCCCGCTGGTTCTTGAATCCCTGTCAGAAGACTCTGTACATTCACCCTCACTCTTCCCCTCCTGATGTTATGCTCCTCTATAAGATCACCCCTCAGCCTCCTGGGCTCCAAGGATTAAAGGCCCATCTCCCACTCTCTCTTCCCATTGCCCACTGAGCCTCACACACAAGCGTTGATGAGGAAGATAGATACTTTGTCCCTGATGACTCTAAATGGATAAATCTCACAATTAACAGTTGAAACGTCACTTTTTCCTTTGACGAAGTTACGGCAATAAATGTAAAAATCACACTTACTGGGTTCTACAATTAGTTTAGTTCCACTTCCAAATATTATCTTGGTATTGCCTGCGAGATTCACACAGTGCCCGACCCTCCTACAAAAATACTTCCCGGCTGAACAATTGTGTGCCGCATCATAGCCACAGAGTGATATAGTGAGAAAGCCGGCCCTTCAACCCAACTTGCCCACACCGACCAACATGTCCCATCTACACTAGTCCCACTTGCCGGCGTTTGACCCATATCCCTCTAAACCCGTGTTAACCATGTACCTGCCTAAATGCTTCTTAAACTTTATTCGATAGTCCCTACCTCAACTACCTCCTCTGTTCCACCCTCTGTGTGGAAAAGTTACCCCTCGGATAACATCTTTCTGATGACCAGACTCACACGTAGACAGTCAGCATGCTTATTGTCTATTAGCCTATTATCCTTATTATCTGTCTATTAACCTATTAGCCTATTAGCCTTTAATCTGTCTATTAGCCACTGTCTATTAGCCTGTCTGTCTAGCTGCTCTCCATCAATCAGATGGGCAGACAGACACGTACACAGTCTGTCTATGTGTATATTAGACTGGTTACCTGTCTACTGATCTGCTTGGCCATCCATCGAGCCTTTTCCCTTTATACTGGCAAATCGGTTGTATAGAAACATAGAAACATAGAAATTAGGTGCAGGAGTAGGCCATTCGGCCCTTCGAGCCTGCACCGCCATTCAATATGATCATGGCTGATCATCCAACTCAGTATCCTGTACCTGCCTTCTCTCCATACCCCCTGATCCCTTCAGCCACAAGGGCCACATCCAACTCCCTCTTAAATATAGCCAACGAACTGGCCTCAACTACGTTCTGTGGCAGAGAATTCCACAGATTCACCACTCTCTGTGTGAAAAATGATTTTCTCATCTCGGTCCTAAAAGACTTCCCCCTTATCCTTAAACTGTGACCCCTTGTCCTGGGCTTCCACAACATCGGGAACAATCTTCCTGCATCTAGCCTGTCCAACCCCTTAAGAATTTTGTAAGTCTCTGTGAGATCACCCCTCAATCCTCTAAATTCCAGCGAGTACAAGCCGAGTCTATCCAGTCTTTCTTCATATGGAAGTCGTGCCATCCCAGGAATCAGTATGGTATCTGATAACGCGTGACTATTACTGTGTTACTCATTAGCTGCCAAAGACGCAACAACACTTGAAAATGGAAAGTATTTCGGAAGTTCTGACATTGAAAAAATAGCACAGCGGGGAGAGCTGCTGTAACAGCGCCAGAGACCCGGGGTTCGATCCTGACTACGGGCGCTGTCTGTACGGAGTTTGTACATTCTCCCCGCGAACCTGCGTGGGTTTTCTCCGAGATCCGCGGTTTCCTCCCACACTCCAAAGACGTGCAGGTTTGCAGGTTAATTGGTATAACTTGGTATAAATGCACGATAGACACAAAAATAAAGGCGGAGTAACTCAGCTGATCCCGAGAGAGAAGGAATGGGTGCCGCTTCCTCAATCTGAAGGGTCTCGACCTGAAACGTCACCCATCCCTTCTCTCCAGAAATGCTGTCGGACCCGCTGAATTACTCCACCTTTTTGTGTCTATGTTCGGGTTTATACCAGCATCTGCAGTTCCTTCCTAAACAATTGGTATCAATGTAAATTGTCCCTGGGGTGTGCAGGATAGGGTTAGTGTGTGGGGATCGCTGGTCGGCGTGGACTCGGTGGGTCGAACTTGGGCATCTTTCCGCGCTGTATCTCTAAACTAAACTAAACTTGCCTCTCATCCACAGCTGGACTATTGTCTTCCATGCTAAGTGTTGGGAGCATTGCACCTGGAGATGTGTTAGTGCCTTCCATGGGCTTAAATTTACACCAGTTTGAAGATGGACATTATTTCTCTGGGGATGGAAATGTACATTGAAAAAGTCAACACTTACTGGGTTCTATAATCAGTCTGGTTCCACTTCCAAACTTTATGTCGTTTCCATAATTCACACAGTGTCTGGTCGCCTTACAAATACGCCTTCCTGGCCTGTTCCTAGACCTTCCCATCTTCTTTCAACATCACCACTCCATTTACCCCGATTATCCTTTGGACGAGAGATCCCCGTCCCCAGTTTATCCCACGTTATGTCTTAATTATTTAATCCTAACCCGAAACCTCTAATTCCACAATCAGCAATGTCAAAACAAAAGAGAATCCCAACTGCCCATTTAAACATCATTCTACATTTTCCATGAGCCTCGTCCCATTTCATCTCTCCATTTTCACAACTTACCCCGACACATGTCTGCAGGAAGGGGCAGGGACAATTGGATCGCTTAAGAAACGTTTGGACAGGTGCATGGATCGGATGGAGTTGGGGGGAAATGGGCCAAATGCAGGCATGTGGGACTAGTGTAGATGGGACGTGTTGGCCGGTGTGGGCAAGTGGGGCCGACGGGCCTGTAAACATTCCACGCGGTATCACTCTCCGGCTCTATCGTGTGTTTTCATCCATCTCTATAGACGCGGAAAGGCATTTCTTTGCAAAAATGTGTACATAACATTATTTAATTCGGTAATCAGTTCCACAAAGTTAACACAAATGTCTTGTTGAATCACTTACTGGGCGTCACTGTTAACCTGGTCCCTGGCCCGAATGTTAGCTTGTTCGTACCAAGATTCACACAGTACGAATCCCCGGTACAATAAGAGCCTGTGCATTTCCCGCCAACATGCCTGACCCGCTGAGTTTCTCCAGCAGTTTGATTTGATTTATATAATTATAATTTGCTTTACTCTATATTTATTAATGTATTCATTGACTACCAGTACACACACACACACACACACACACACACACACACACACACACACACACACACACACACACATACTCATTCATATGTATATATATCTAATATACACACACAGATACACACACACACACACACACACACACACACACACACACATATATAAATATGTGTATAACACACACACACACGCACATCCATCCATCCATCCATCCATCCATCCATCCATCCATCCATCCATCCAGCGGGTGTTTTAGAGTCTCTAAGGAACTGTCTTAAACTGAACCAGCGAGAAGAACTCGAAAGACCCATCAGGTCGGGCAGCCTCTTGGGGGGAGAAACAGACAGTGCTTCAGGACACTGTCAGCACAGAATGGACTTTCCGGTGAAGGGCGTTGTGCTTCAGTCTGAGACCCCAGAATCTGCCATGGTTAGATTCTATCTCGCCTTCGCCATATTGTACCGGCGAGCATCAAAACTGTGAAAGTGTGTACACGTGAGCCAAACACTTCTCCCACGAACGCCGTTCCCGCTAATCCAGACGGCCACACGCAAACTGGGGGAACTGCACCTCATATTCCGCTCGGCTGGTTTACAAACCATCTGTGTGAAATTCTCCAATGTTATGTGACTCTGTTCTCCCCTCACCTTCCCCCTCTCCCTTCCACTTTACCTCCACCGAGTCCCACTTCGACTCCCACCTATTTCCCACCCCCTCCCAGTCCTGTTGCACCCCCCCCCTTCACAATGTGCACCTCTTTTTCAAACCTGATTCACGCTTATTATTCTTAGCTCCAGCCTTTGGTCCACTCATCTACTTCTCACAAAAAAATCCCCAGTGTCTGTGTCCACCTACTACCTGCAACGCATTATCCTGGTTCTCCCCCTTTCCAGCTTTCTTCACCCTCCCCCCCCCCACCCTGAAATCAGTCTGAAGAAGGGTCTCGACCCCAAACGTCATGGAGCAATGTTCTCCGTTGATGCTGCCTGACCCGCTGAGTTACTCCGGCACTTTGTGTGTCCTATCGTCCAATTTAAGAGGTAGCTATCCATCCACCTTGCTGAAAGCTGAAATAACATTGCCATCGACACAGGAAAGACACAATGAAAACGTGAAGACTTACTAGGTTGAACAGTTACTCTCGTTCCACTTCCAAATATTATCTTGCTTGCAGCATTCACACAGCGCCCATCCCCTCTACAAAAACTGACCCACACAGCCAACGCAAATTAGTAGATTAATTTTTCTACTAGGAAATTCAATCCAATTTTAAAATGTTCTTTCAATGTGATTATTTCCTCTTGCGACTTAAAGTGGTAGATTTGGATGGTTTATCTAAGTATATAAAATGATGAAAGGCATAAACATTCATAACCCTTTTCCCAGGATGGAAATGCCAAAGACTACAGGGCATAGCTTTATGGTAAAACGAAAAAGTTGTCAAAGAGATGTGCATGGGAAGTTTTATAGAAACATAGGTACATGGAAAACAGGTGTTGGATTAGGCCATTCAGCCCTTCCAGCCAGCACCGCCATTCAATATTATCATGGCTGATCATCTAAAAACAGTACCCGGTTCCTGCTTTCTCCCCATATCCCTTGATTCCTTTAGCCCTAAGAGCTAAATCCAACTCTCTCTTGAAAACATCCAGTGAATTGGCCTCCACTGTCTTCTGTGGCAGTGAATTCCACGGATTCACAATTTACTGAAGGAAAAAGCTGTTCCTCATCTCAGTCCTAAATTCCCTTATACTTAAACTGCGACCCCCTGGTTTTGCCCCCCTCCCCAACAGGCTAGATTCCCCAGCATCTAGCCTGCCCAATCCTTTAAGAATTTGATATGTCTCTGTAAGATCCCCTCTCATCCTTCTAAATTCCAGTGAATTTGAAAGAGAGGGGGGCTAGTGCGTGGTGTGCGCTGCCAGGGGTGGTGGTGCAGGCAGGTACGATAGCAGCATTTAAGAGGCTATTAATTAGGTACATGGATATGCAGGAAATGCAACGGAATAGGTCTACTCTGCAGGCGGATGAGATTAGTTTAACTTTGCATCAGAACGAACATTTGGACGTGAAGGGCCAGTTCCTGTGCAGTATTGTTCCCTCTTCAATGTTTTAGTTAATGACCATCAACCTCAAGGAAGGAGGGAGCTCAAGGAAGCTTTTATACTGTAAATTAAGATACATAGACAATAGACAATAGGTGCAGGAGTAGTCCATTCGGCCCTTCGAGCCAGCACCGCCATTCAATGTGATCATGGCTGATCATCCCCAATCAGTACCCCGTTCCTGACTTCTCCCCATATCCCCTGACTCCGGTATCTTTAAGAGCACTATCCTGCTCTCTCTGCCTCACCTGAGAGGACAGTCGGGGTCCTTTGATGGAGTCCAGGGAGGAGGTATAGGGACAGGCGCTGCATCTCCTGCGGATGCAGGGGAAGATACATGGGGAGAGGGCGGTTTGGGTGGAAAGGGATGAGTTAACCAGGGAGTCGCAGAGGGGAGGATCTGCGCCACTACATAAACTCCTCAAGGTATGCCTACTTTCAAGAGGTTTTGTTTAGATTAGTTTGGAGATAGACAATAGACAATAGACAGTAGGTGCAGGAGTAGGCCATTCGGCCCTTCGAGCCAGCACCACCATTCAATGTGATCATGGCTGATCATCCCCAATCAGTATCCCGTTCCTGCCTTCTCCCCTGACTCTGCTATTTTGAGAGCCCTATCTATCTCTCTCTTGAAAGCATCCAGAGAACCTGCCTCCACCACCCTCTGAGGTAGAGAATTCCACAGACTCTCCACTCTCAGTGAGAAAAAGTGTTTCCTCGTCTCAGTTCTAAATGGCTTACTCCTTATTCTTAAACGGTGGCCTCTTATTCAGGACACCCCCAACGTCGGGAACATGTTTCCTGCCTCTAGCATGTCCTAGCCCTTAACAATCTTATATGTTTCAATGAGATCCCCTCTCACCCTGCTAAACTCCAGAGTGCACAAGCCCAGCCGCTCCATTCTCTCCGCATATGATAGTCCCGCCATCCCGGGAATTAACCTGGTGAACCTACGCTGCACTCCCTCAATAGCAAGAATGTCCTTCCTCAAATGAGGGGACCAAAACTGCACACAATACTCCAGGTGTGGTCTCACTAGGGCCCTGTACAACTGCAGAAGGACCTCTTTGCTCCTATATTCGATTCCTCTTGTTATAAAGGCCAACATGCCATTGGCTTTCTTCACTGCCTGCTGTGCCTGCATGCTTACTTTCATAGACTGATGTACAAGGACCCCCAGATCCCATTGTACTTCCACTTTTCCCAGCTTGACGCCATTTAGATAGTAATCTGCCTTCCTGTTTTTGCTACCGAAATACATAAAATTATTCTAAATCATTACTCATTGGTAGAGTATGTGTCTATTTGAGAGTTTGGAAACCCCTGTCCCATTGCTGGACATTGTTACACGGTCCTTGGGGAGAGGCAGAGAGAGGTCCGATTTAGCTTTCTATATGTCCAGAATAATCACTAGCGGAAAGTACCTGAGTTTGACCATTGGTCGTGGGAAGGAGGAAAGTGAGATTGTCAGCCCTTCGCTCTTGCAGGTAAGTTGTAAATGCGGAGAGTTTAAAGAACAATAAAAAGCAAATAGGTGAAAAACCAACTCACTGGGTTGAACGTTAAGTCTCGTACCAGAGCCAAATGTCAGCCTGTTGGTGTTATCATTCACACATCGTTACATTCTTGGACAAATACCCATTGAATCCATTGAGAGGAATGGATCGGGTACAACGCACAGAGTCTAATTGTAGGGGACTCCGACTAAAGTAAGATTGATAGATTCTTAAGTAGACAAAAGTGCTGGAGAAACTCAGCGGGTGAGGCAGCATCTATGGAGCGAAGGAGTAGGTGACGTTTTGGGTCGAGACCCTTCTTCAGACTGATGTGGGGGGGGGGGGGGGAAAGAAAGGAAGAGGCAGAGACAGTAGGCGGTGGGAGAACTGGGAAGGGGAGGGGAAGGATGGAGAAAGCAAGGACTACCTGAAATTGGAGAAGTCAATGTTCATACCACTACCCAAGCGAAATATGAGGTGCTGCTCCTCCAATTTGTGGTGGGACTCACTCTGACTATGGAGGAGGCCCAGGACAGAAAGGTTGGATTTGGAATAGATTCTCGATTAGTCAGAGGTTGTGGAGCGAAGGCAGGAGAATGGGGTTGAGAGGGGAAGCTAGATCAGGCATGATTGAATGGCGGAGTAGTTTAGGTGGGCCGAACGGCCCCCTTCACCACCTATGGCCTATAAACGTATGTACGTATGAGGAATGATTTCTTCAGGCAGAGAATTATGAATATTTAGAATTCCCTATCCAGAGAACCTTGCAGGGCCAACACTGCATTCATTCAGAACTCTGGGGTGATAGATAGGTCAAATTTAGACAGAAAATGCTGGAGTAACTCAGTGGGTCAGACAATATCTCCCGAGGAAAGGAATAGGTAACGTTTTGGGCCGAGATCCTTCTTCAGACTGAGAGCAAGGGGAAAGGGAAATGAGAGACATGGACGGTGATGTAGAGAGATATAGAACAAATTAATAGAAGATGGGGCAAAAAAGTAACGATGATAACGGAAACAGGCCGCTGTTAGCTGTGGGCTAGGTGAAAACGAGTTACGGACAATGAGACTCAACAAGACAACTTTGAAGCTGGTACAACTTGGGTGGGAAGGGATGGAGAGAGAGGGGGGGGAGGTGCAAACGTGGGGTTCCTTTGATTGCCTCCCATGCTAATACTGTTTAATGTTGGCCTTCCTAAAGGTCAGAAAGCTCTCCTCAATATCTGACACTGTCACACATCAACATAATTAGGAACATTTTTAATTAGCCTGCCATTAACAAGTTCACAAGTTCACAAGTTCTAAGAGTAGAATTAGGCCATTTGGCTGATCGACTCCGCCATTCAATCATGGCTGATCTCTGCCACCTAATCCCACTTTCCTGCCTTCTCCCCATAACCCTTGGCACCCGTTCTAATCAAGAACTTGTCTGAATCTGCCGTAAAAATATCCACTGACGTGGCTTCCACAGCCCTCTGTGGAAATGAGCTCCACAGATTAACTCCCCATTCTGCCGAAAGAAGCCCCTCCTCACCTCCTTTCTAAAAGAGCTCCCTTTAATTCTGAGGCTGTGATCTCTGGCCCTAGACTCTCCCAACAGTGGAAACACCCTTTCCACATCCACTCTATCTATGCCTTTCACAATTCTGTACGTTTCAATGAGGTCCCCCCTCAACCTTCTAACCTCCAGCGAGAACTGACCCAGTGCCGTCAAACGCTCACCTTATGCTAACCCACTCATCCCTGGAATCATTCTTGTAAACCCCCTCTGGGCCCTCTCCAGAGCCAGCACATCCTTCCTCAGAGATGGGGCCGACATTTGCTCACATCCATCCTATTTCTAATGGAGCGTTTCTTCGTCACATAACCTCAAAACTATTGACGACATCAACCCAAACGAACTTACGATAGTTAATGACAGAACACCCTGGAGTCTATCAACTCCATATACTCACGGGGTTGTACGATGAGCTTGGTCCCAGCTCCGAATATTATATTGTTGGCAACATGCGCACAGCGTTACATATCAATACAGAAACCCAAACTGCATGCAATGTACCAAATCTCTCGTCAGTTCTATTGATATAACCATATAAACATATAACAATTACAGCACGGAAACAGGCCCTCTCGGCCTTTCCAGTCCGTGCCGACCATTTGTTTTCCCCTAGTCCCATCTACCTGCACTCAGACCATACCCCTCCATTCCCTTCACGTCCATATACCTATCCACTTTACTCTTAAATGTTAAAATTGATCCTGCCTCCACCACTTCTGCTGGAAGCTCATTCCACACAGCCACCACCCTCTGAGTAAAGAAGTTCCCCCTCACGTTACCCCGAAACGTCTGTCCCTTAATTCTCATGTCATGCCCTCTTGTTTGAATCTTCCCTACCCTCAATGGGAAAAACGTATCCACGTTAACTCTGTCTATCCCTTTCATCATTTTAAAGACCTCAATCAAGTCCCCCCTTAACCTTCTGCGCTCCAAAGAATAAAGACCTAACTTGTTCAACCTTTCTCTGTAACATAGTTGCTGGAACCCTGGCAACATTCTAGTAAATCTCCTCTGTACTCTCTCTGGACTGTGCAAAACCACGGATAGGATTGGGCTAGAGGGAAGTGGGCCAAATGCAGGCAGGTTGGACTAGTATAGATGGGGCATGTTGGGCGGCGTGGGCAAGTTGGGCCGAAGGACCTGTTTCCAGGCGGTATGACTATGACTCTAAAACAAACTGCTAACTAGTGCACGTGTGATATAAAATCAATTAAGTTGATTTGAATCCAGAGCATACAAACTTTAGAATTATTGTCAAGGATAGAGCAAATATTTGCTTTAGTTTTGGTCAGGTCTATTTTTTTCTGCTCGTATATTGATTTGACCAGAACTTCTCAATTAATTCGAGAAACCAAATGTTGCATTCTTACCAGGGATGATGATAAGATTGGTGCCGCTTCCAAACACTAGGTTTATCGTTCCCGCCAAAACCCACACAGTGATCCATCTCCTCACAAGAACTCAGGAAATACCAACATCATCACCCACGCAAGCCCGATTCTCAGACAAGTAAATTGAAATAAATGGAATTTCATAATGTCGAGACCATTGAACTTCAGTCACGTGGTCGCAACTTGTTCCATACACCCACCACCCTTTGTATGAAAGAGCTACCCCATGGATTCCTTTTACATCTTTTCCCCCCTTCACCTTAAACCTATGTCCCCTGGTACTCGATTCACCATAGTTATTCATATAACCATAGAACCATATAACAATTACAGCACGGAAACAGGCCCTCTCGGCCCTTCCAGTCCGTGCCGACCATTTGTTTTCCCCTAGTCCCATCTACCTGCTCCATTCCCTCCATACCCCTCCATTCCCTTCACGTCCATATACCTATCCACTTTACTTTTAAATGTTAAAATCGATCCTGCCTCCACCACTTCTGCTGGAAGCTAATTCCACACAGCCACCACCCTCTGAGTAAAGAAGTTCCCCCTCACGTTACCCCTAAACGTCTGTCCCTTAATTCTCATGTCATGCCCTCTTGTTTGAATCTTCCCTACCCTCAATGGGAAAAACGTATCCACGTCAACTCTGTCTATCCCTTTCATCATTTTAAAGACCTCAATCAAGTCCCCCCTTAACCTTCTGCGCTCCAAAGAATAAAGACCTAACTTGTTCAACCTTTCTCTGTAGCAGAGTTGCTGGAACCCTGGCAACATTCTAGTAAATCTCCTCTGTACTCTCTCTATTTTGTTGACATCCTTCCTATAACTAGGCGACCAAAATTGTACACCATACTCCAGAATTGGTCTTACCAATGGTTCTTCACCAGCTTATCAATATTACAGAGGGGGTTACTTTAGTCTCAGCAACACTTTAGGCATCATTAGCCAAAGGTAGAGAGCATTGAAGTTCACTTACTTGGTTGCACGGTTAGTTTTGTCCCAGATCCAAATATTATCTTGGTTTGATCATTCACACAGCAGGACGTCCCGCTACAAAAACCTTCAACTGAAATCAAGCACTGGCAATGGCTTGATTGTCAAATTAGGAATATTTCCGATTGGGAAGTTCTTTCATTCCAGCCAATAAATTGATCTCATACAACAAATAGGTCCATTAGTATTGACAATGCACTGGATCTATGTGGCAGTCTAATGATATGATGAAAGAATGGGTTGACGGGGTTTGTATTCACTGCATTAAGGATGAGAGGGGGTCTTATAGAAACATACACAATTCCAGGCTAGATGCAGGAAAAATGTTCCCCATGTTGGTGCAGTCCAGAGCCAGGCTTCACAGTTTAAGAATAAGGGGTCGGCCATTTAGGACTGAGACGAGGAAAATCTTTTTCGCCCAGAGAATTGTGAATCTGTGGAATTCTCTGTCACCGAAGGCAATGGAGGCCAATTCACTGGATGTTTTCAAGAGAGAGTTAGATTTAGCTCTTGGGGCTTACGGAACCACGGGATATGGGGTTTAAGCAGGAACGGGGTACAGGTTTCGGATGATCAGCCATGATCACAGTGAATGGCGGTGCTGGTTCAAATGGCCAAATGGCCTCCTCCTGCACCTATTTTCTGTTTCTATGTAGTATGACTATATTTCTAACCGCGTGTCTATCAATCAATTTATCAATGGTGTATTTATCAGTTTGCCTTCCTATTTGTCCTTCGATTCATCTACCTGTGTACCCACGTTTACCGTACCTGAGATGCTTATCACCTATAGTGACACTTGTACTGAACAGTATACAAAAATTAATTTCACTGCACCTCGGTACCTGTGAGAAACAAATTGCCATGCCATACCATACCTCATGCCCTTCCGGTCCGAGGATAGAGGTTTAAGGTGAAGGGGAAAAGATTTAAAAGGAATCTGAGGGGCAACTTTTTCACACAAAGGGTGATGGGTGTAAGGAACAAGCTGCCAGAGGAGGTAGTTGAGGCAGGCACTATCCCAACATTTAAGAATCAGCTAGACAGGTTTGGGGGGGATATTGACCAAACTCGGGCAGGTGGGACAAGTGTAGCCTGGGGAACATTATGGCTTCTGTGCTTTGACATTTCCACATTGGGAAAAATAGTTTTGAGTTGTAGTCCTTTTTGATTTAAAAACGTAACGTCAAACGCATGCAGATTCAAACCTGCCTCAAATATTAGTGCTTTCTATTTATATTATTATAATTTATAATTTGCTTTATAATTTATATAATTGTGATTTACTTTGCTCTATATTTATTAATTAATTAATGTTCATTGACTAGTAACAAGCATACATATCTTTATATAAAATGAGACACACACACATATATATATATATATATATATATTATATATATATATATATATATACATGAACACTTCAATGCGTATTAGATAAGCATCTCAGATACAGCACGATAGGGTACACAGGTAGATGGATTGAAAGACAAATAAGTAAAGTCTAACTGATAAATACAATAGACAAAATGCGACATATATATATAGAAATGTCTCATTTTATTGTAAAGTAACTGGCCAGGTTATTTGAGTAACCTTGTGATATCTTACCAGGATTAACAACGAGCTTGGTGCCTCCACCAAATATAATTTTCCCAAGTCCTCCAGCATCAACACAGTAGTTTACCCCTTAACAAGAACTCAACATGATGCCATGCTGTCTATGTGGCCCCTAGTTGAACATTCATCTCATATTTTATTATTTCAGTGAATCGAGACGAGTAAATAACCAATCTGCTTTCTATAGAGAAAGACATTTAGTGATCAACTCAGGTGAGCAGAATGACACATTTTTTCCGGCAACTGCACCCCTCCACCTGCGTTTGGCTTCGCAGAGGGCGCGGAAGAGGTTCACCAGAATAATGCTTGGATTAGAGGATATTAGCTCACAGGAGAGGTGGCACAAACTTGGATTTTGTTCCCACCTGCGGCGCCTGAGGCTGGGGGAGACTTCTCTCCCTCGACCCAGATTGGCCCAGAGTAGGTGAATCAAGAACCAGAGGACATAGATTTAAGGTGAGGGCGAAACATTTAATATGAACCTGAGGTATCGACTTTTTACAGAAAGGGTGAGGAAGGTACTACCACCACCTGGGTGTCAGCAGTCATGTGGGCAAGGCAGGAATATGTTAGGAGGGAGAGATAGATCAGCCATGATTGAATGGCGGAGCAGACTTGACGGGTCGAATGGCCTAATTCTACTCCTATCACAAGAATTTGTGAACTTATGAGCAACATTGAAGAAACATTTAGACAGGTATTTGGATAGGGCAGGTTTGGACTGATCTGAGCAAAACGCTGGCAGATGGAACTAGTCTAGATGGGACATGTTGGCCGGTGTGGGCAAGTTGGGCCGAAAGACTTGTTTCCACGCTGTGAGACTCTATGACCCCATTACACTATTGCTTGGCTGTCCAACTAACCATCATATACTGTACATCCGTCGTTATAAGAGTTTGTCAACCACACGTTGTTAGATGCAACGGTTCAGATAATCCATACATACACCTTGCCAAATGGGTGACTGAACGGCGTTTAAGGAATTACAACATTCAGACATTGACCTTGTATTGACTGTTTACGGTCAATGTCCCTTATATTTATCATCATATCAAACCAAACGTTGTTGATTGTAAGTCATAATATCAAGGGAGTATGAAGAAGATATGATAAATTATTACCTATATAAGGTAATATAGTTCGTATTTTGATTGGTCAAAAAACGCGCAGTTTCCAGCGGGCAATATTACTTGGTATTTTTCTTCTTCCGGTTTTCGCCATTGACTTTACGTAGAAAAACTGCGGTCAATCACAAAGCTCCAAGTGTGAATCTTAGGAATTATTTTAATTTACGTAAGGATAGGTTATAATTATAATATTGACTGGCTTCTTTCGGGAGACACCAGGAAATATTGCCCGCACTGAAATCATATTGCCCTCGTCTTCGACTCGGGCAATATGATTTCAGTTTGGGCAATATTTCCTGGTGTATCCCTCAAGGCCAGTCAATATTATATAATTATACACCCACCCCCACCCCCCCTCGCCTGAGTCTATGTATTACCTGCCATGCTTTGTTCTGCCACCCCCTCTTCCAGCTTTCTTCTGCTCTCCCCTGCAATCAGTTTGAAGAAGGGTTGACCCATCGCTTAAGAAACAGTTAGACAGGTACATGGACAGGACAGGTTTGGAGTGATATGGCCCAAACGCAGCCAGGTGGAACTACTATAGCTGGGACATGTTGGCCGGCGTGGGAAAGTTGGGCCGAACGGCCAGTTTCCACACTGTATCACTCTATGACTAAGGTTCTCGAGCCTATCCATGTTCCCCAGTGATGCTGCCCGACCCGCTAAGTTACTCCAGCACTTTGTGTCCTTTTATGCGTTAACCAGTATCTGCATTCCATACACGGGAAAATTATTACATGAGTTGTCCAAGGTTTAACGTTGACACCGAACGCTCCAAATCTCTCAGAGATAGACACAAAATGCTGGAGTAACTCAGCAGGACAGGCAGCATCTCTGGAGAGAAGGCATGGGTGACGTTTCGGGTCGAGACCCTTCCAATCTCTCTCCTACTTAAGGGATACAGTTGAACTTACTTGGTATTACTGTCAGCTTGCTTCCTGCACCAAAGATGATCTGCTGTCCATACCCCACACAGTAATGAAAGACACAACAAAAACCTACTCTTCTAACCCTTATTCAGGGTGAGCTATTCTCATCTGTGAATAGGTCACCTAATTAATTTACAAGACATTTTAGTCATGTAATAGTACTGTGCATCATAATGTGAACTCATCTTCCACCTCCCTTGGCAGTGAATTAAGAACTATTAAAACATCAATAAGTGATAGGAAATGTGAGCTTTGTTTCCCCGCTTGTAAATGCTGCCTAGATCTCCTGAGCGGTTCCAACATTTTCCACAGCATTTTGACTCTGGGCTTTGGGTATTAAGAACATTTGGGATGTCATTACAAAAATTGGTGAAGATTGAAGGTTGAAGGAAGTTTAAGGTTTGAAAGGAAGATATACAATCACCTTTCCTTTGTTTAATCAATGAATACAATTGAACTTACTTGGTACTACCGTCAACTTGGTCCCTGCTCCAAATATGATCTCCCGTGTATTGCCCACACAGTAAGGGGAGTCATGACAAAAACCTATTCCCTACAACAATCTGGCTATTAATATATTCTCATCTCACACACGCACACACACGCACACACACGCACACACACGCACACAAACACACACACACACACACACACGCACACACACACACACACACACACGCACGCACACACACACACACACACACGCACACACACACACACGCACGTGCACACACACACACGCACGTGCACACACGCACACACATGTGCACACACACACACATGCACATGCACACACACATACACACGCACGCACATGCATGCACACGCACACACACACACACGCACACACACACACATGCACACACACACACACGCACACATGCACACGCACACACATGCACACACACACACACACACACACACACACACACACACACACACACACACACACACACACACACACACACACACACACACATTTTAGTCATCATTAGCCAAATGTAGAGACCATTGACGTTCACTCACGTGGTCGCACGCTTAGTTTTGTCCCAGACCCAAATATTATCTTGGTTCGATCATTCACACAGCATGGCTTCCCGCTACAAAAACCTTCAAGCACTGGCAATGGCCAGAAAACCGTTGTACATTTTTCAAATTAGGAATATTTCCTATTGGGAATTTCTTTCATTCCAGTTAATAAATTGATCTCATATAACGAATAGGTCCATTAGTGTTGATGACGCACTTGACCTATGTGCCAGTCTAATTGTGTGTCAATCTATCAATCTATTTTTATTGTGTGTTTATTAGTTAGCCTTTCTATTTGTTTTTCAATTCATCTGCTTGTGTACTCACGTGTACCGTACCTGAGATGGCTCTCATGTATAGTGCTACTTGTACTGAACTGTATACAAAGATGAATTTCACTGCACCTCGGTACATGTGACGAATAAATTGCCATGCCATACCAGACCTCATATCCTTCCGATCCGAGGACAGAGGTTTAAGGTGAAGGGGAAAACATTTCATGGGAATCTGAGGGTTAGCTTTCTCACACAAAGGGTGGTGGGTGTCAGGGACAAGCTGCCACACGAGGTAGTTGAGGCAGGGACTATCCCAACATTTAAGAAACAGTTGGACAAGTTTGGAGGGGTATAGACCAAACGCGGGGAGGTGGGACTAGTGTAACTGCAACAAGTTATGGCTTCTGTGCTTTGACATTTCCACACTGGGAAGATTGTTTTGACAGTCTACCCATGTTCCTTTCTTAAATGTTCTTTTTGATATAAAACGTAACTAGTCAAATACATGCAGATTCAAACCCGCCTCAAATGTTAATGTTTTCTCTTTATGTTATGCTAATCTATAATTTGCTTTATAATTTCAATCAGTATAATTTGCTTTGCTCGATATTTATTAATTTATTACGGTTCGTCGGTTCTCATTACTCGGACTGATGAAGGCCAATGTGCCAAAAGCCGTTTGACCACCGTATATTGACTGTTCGCCTCCAATGCCCTTTCGATTTATCAACTCAAACAAACCGCTGATTGCAAATGGATTTGGCAAGAGGTGCGAAAAACATTTTGGATGTCATTACATGAATTGGTAAAAATTGAACCTTGAAGGAAGTTTAAAGTTTGAAGGGAAGATATGCAATCACCTTTCCAATGTTTAATCAAGAAATACAATTGAACTTACTTGGTACTACCGTCAGTTTGCTCCCTGCACCAAATGTGATCTTCTGTGCATTACCCACACAGTAAGGGGAGTCATGACAAAAACCTATTCTGCTAACCCCGAGAAATCATGAACAATTATTTCCCTGCGAACGTTCCCCAATTCAGACAAATGTTCACATAACGGCGGTGTATAGTTTCAGGAAATGATCCGAACTCCAGTCAATGATAATCCCGAAGTTAGACACAAAATGCTGGGGTATCTCAGCAGGTCAGGCAGCATCCCTGGACAGACGGAATAGGTGACGGTCCCTAAACGTCACCCATTCCTTCTCTCAAGAGATGCTGCTTGACCCGCAGAGTTACTCCAGCATTTTAATAGACAATAGACGATAGACAATAAATGCAAGAGTAGGCCATTCGGCCCTTCGAGCCAGCGCCGCCATTCAATGTAATCATAGCCTATCATCCGCATTTTGTATCTACATTCGATATAAACCAGTTGCTTCCTGATCATAATTCCAAGTATTGTTACCCATTCTCCAGTCAGAGTCTTGGTGACCGACTAGATATTGGGAATTTATGAGTACAGAGGGATAGGAAACATGCACACATTTAGGAGGACAATTATTTCATGAGGTCTTAAGTGATAGGAACAGAATTTGCCGTATGGCCCATCAAGTCCACTTTGCCATTCAATCATGGCTGATCTAACTCTCCCTCCTAACCCCATTCTACTGTCTTCGCCCATAACCCCTGACATCCATACTAATCAAGAATCTATCTATCCCTGCCTTAGGAATATCCATTGACGGACTCCACAGCCTTCTGTGTCAGAAATTCCACAGATTCATCACCGTCTGACTATATAAAGTCCTCCTCATTCCCTTCCTAAAGGAACCTCCTTTAATCCTGAAGCTATGACCTCTGGTCCTACACTCTCCCACTAGAGGAAATATCCTCTCTACGCCCACTCTATCCAAGCCTTTCACTATTCGGTACCACCTCGTCCTTCTAAACTCCAGCGAGTACAGGCCCAGTGCCTTCAAGCGCTCATCATATGTTATACACTCATCAAGTATTTGTAAATACTTACTTGGGTCTACAGTTAATTTAGACCCTCTTCCAAAGATAAGTCCGGTATAAGATCCATCATTCACACAGTACTGCATCCCACTTCAATAACCCCCCCTTGTCTGAGATTAGCAGATTATCACACACAGTGTCTGTTAGAAACATAGAAACATAGAAACATAGAAATTAGGTGCAGGAGTAGGCCATTCAGCCCTTCGAGCCTGCACCGCCATTCAATATGATCATGGCTGATCATCCAACTCAGTATCCCGTACCTGCCTTCTCTCCATACCCTCTGATCCCCTTAGCCACAAGGGCCACATCCAACTCACTCTTAAATATAGCCGATGAACTGGCCTCAACTACCCTCTGTGGCAGAGAGTTCCAGAGACTCACCACTCTCTGTGTGAAAAAAGTCTTTCTCATCTCGGTCTTAAAGGATTTCCCCCTTATCCTTAAGCTGTGACCCCTTGTCCTGGACTTCCCCAACATCGGGAACAATCTTCCTGCATCTAGCCTGTCCAACCCCTTAAGAATTTTGTAAGTTTCTATAAGATCCCCTCTCAATCTCCTAAATTCCAGAGAGTATAAACTGTTGCATTTGAATACTTGGCATCATACAATTGAATTATCTACAGAATGCTCTTATTTAAAGAGACGACGAATATGCACTAATTATATCAAAAATATTTCTGTTCATAACCCCAACTTTTCTTATTAACCATTTACTATAACATTGGGTACAGTAGGGCAATCTCGAAATTGCCGAACTAGCTAGAATTAATTTTGAATCTCCAGCATATTGTTTAAGGGATTGGTATTCAAGAAACTAAATACATCTGGAACTTAAAAAAGAGAGCAAGATAGTCCCAGTAATGATGACTTCTGACCTGGCATAAAACACATTGAGTGGATTTGTTGAACTATTAACACCAGTGGGTTGGACTCTGAAGATTCTAACTTCTCCCATTGACACTAGCTCATTTTTTATCATAAAAACACTTCAAGAAGACTATGTTACCATTTCATGTTCTAGGTTCAAGATGCTGAAAGACAGCGGGTTCCTACCCGAGTACACGAGTGAAATCAGGAGAGCACAATTTGATCCACAACTATTTTAAAGACCTCAAGGGGGGACTTGATTGAGGTCTTTAAAATGATGAAAGGGATAGACAGAGTTGACGTGGATACGTTTTTCCCATTGAGGGTAGGGAAGATTCAAACAAGAGGGCATGACATGAGAATTAAGGGACAGAAGTTTCGGGGTAACGTGAGGGGGAACTTCTTTACTCAGAGGGTGGTGGCTGTGTGGAATGAGCTTCCAGCAGAAGTGGTGGAGGCAGGATCGATTTTAACATTTAAGAGTAAAGTGGATAGGTATATGGACGTGAAGGGAATGGAGGGGTATGGTCTGAGTGCAGGTAGATGGGACTAGGGGAAAACAAATGGTCGGCACGGAGTGGAAGGGCCGAGAGGGCCTGTTTACGTGCTGTAATTGTTATATGGTTATATGGTTATATGGTTATTCTCAACCCGTGAGATGCTTCTGAATCAAGGGGACAGACACAGATTTGGAGGAACATAGACTCACGTCAGGTCTTTGTTAATACTTACTTGGGTCTACAGTTAATTTAGTCCCACTTCCAAAGATAAGTTTGCCACCCGCTACATTGTTCACACAGTACTGCATCCCACTTCAATAACTCCCCTTGGTTTGAGATGAGTAGATTATCGCACGCATTTGGCTGTTGTATTTGAATACTTGGCATCATTCAACTGAATTTTCTGCAGAATGCTCTTACTTGAAGAGATGGTGCTGAACATGCACTAACTATATTAAAAAGATTTCTGTTCATAACCCAAACCTTTCTTATTAATCATTAACTGTACAATTGGACACAGGAGCATAATCGTTAAGTGGCCGTTCTAGCTGGAATTAAGTTTGAATCTCCACCATTTTGTTTAAGGGATTGGTATTCAAGAAACTAAATACATCTGTAACTTAAAAAAAGAGAACAAAATAGTCCCAGTAACGATGACTTCTGATTTGGCATTAAATATATGGTGGATCTGTTAAACTATTAACACCAGTGGGTTGGACTCTGAAGATTCTAACTTCTCCCATTGACACTAGCCCATCTTTATCATAAAAAACACTTCAAGAAGAATATTTCACCATTTCATGTTCTAGGTCCAAGATGCCGAGATGACAGCGGGTTCCTACCCTAGTACATGAGTGAAAGCAGGAGAACACAATTTGATCCACAACTATTCTCAGCCCGTGAGATGCTTCTGAATCAAGGGGACAGACAATCATTTGGAGGAACATAGACTCACGTCAGTTATTTGTTAATACTTACTTGGGTCTACAGTTAATTTAGTCCCACCTCCAAAGATAAGTGTGTAACCCGCTCCATCATACACACAGTACTGCATCTCACTTCAATAACTCCCCTGGTCTGAGGTTAGGAGATTATCACACACATTGGGTACAGTAGGGCAATCTCGGAATTGCCGAACTAGCTATAATTAATTTTGAATCTCCAGCATATTGTTTAAGGGATTGGTATTCAAGAAACTAAATACATCTGGAACTTAAAAAAGAGAGCAAGATAGTCCCCGTAATGATGACTTCTGACCTGGCATAAAACACATTGAGTGGATTTGTTGAACTATTAACACCAGTGGGTTGGACTCTGAAGATTCTAACTTCTCCCATTGACACTAGTTCATTTTTTTAAAATCATAAAAACACTTCTAGAAGACTATGTTACCATTTCATGTTCTAGGTTCAAGATGCTGAAAGACAGCGGGTTCCTACCCTAGTTCATGAGTGAAATTAGGAGAGCACAATTTGATCCACAACTATTCTCAACCCGTGTGATGCTTCTGAATCAAGGGGACAGATACACATTTGGAGGAACATAGACTCTATATAACATTGGCTGTTATATTTGAATACTTGGTATCAATCAATTGGATTATCTGCAGAATGCTCTCATTTGAAGATATGGCGATGAACATGCACTGATTATATTAAAAATATTTATTTTCATAAACCAAACCTTTCTTATTAATCATTAAATGTACAATTGGACACAGGAGCGCAATCGTTAAATTGCCGAAATGAAATTTGAATCGCCACCATATTGTTTAAGGGATTGTTATTCATGAAACTAAATACATCTAGAACTTAAACACGAGAACAAAATGGTTCGAGTAATGATGATCTTAACTGTCAGTAAAAATGTTGAGTGGATCTGTTTAACTATTAACAGCAATGAATTGGACTCTGGATATTCGGACCTGCCATCGACAATAGTTCATTTTTTAAATCATAAAAACACTTCAAGAAGAATATGTTACTATTTCATGTTAGAAACATAAAAATTAGGTGCAGGAGCAGGCCATTCGGCCCTTCGAGCCTGCACCGCCATACAATATGATCATGGCTGATCATCCAACTCAGTATCCTGTACATGCCTTCTCTCCATACCCCCTGATCCCTTCAGCCACAAGGGCCACATCCAACTCCCACTTAAATATGGCCAACGAACTGGCCTCCACTACCTTCTATGGCAGAGAATTCCACAGATTCACCACTCTCTGTGTGAAAAACGATTTTCTCATCTCGGTCCTAAAAGACTTCCCCCTTATCCTTAAACTGTGATCCCTTGTCCTGGACTTCCCCAACATCGGGAACAATCTTCCTGCATCTAGCCTGTCCAACCCCTTAAGAATTTTGTAAGTCTCTATGAGATCACCCCTCAATCTTCTAAATTCCAGCGAGTACAAGCCAGATTCAAGATGTTGTAGATTCAAGCTAGGTACCCAGGTACACGAACATGGAGGGAGTTGAATGAAATCAGGACAGCATAATTTGATCCATAACTATTCTCAGGCCGTGAGATGCTTCTGAATCAAAGGGGACAGACACACATTTGGAGGAACATAGACTCACGTCAGTTATTTGTTAATACTTACTTGGGTCTACAATTAATTTAGTCCCACCTCCAAAGATGAGTTTGCCACCCGCTACATTATTCACACAGTACTGTATCCCACTTCAATAACTCCCCTTGTTCTGAGATGAGCAGATTATCACACACATTTGGCTGTTGTATTTGAATACTTGGCATCATTCAATTGAATTATCTTCAGAATACTCTTGAAGAGATGGTGATGAACATGCACTAATTATATTAAAAATATTTCTGTTGCTAACCCAAACTTTTCATATTAATCATTAACTGTACAATTGGACACAGGAGCATAATCGTTAAGTGGCCGTTCTAGCTTGAATTAAGTTTGAATCTCCACCATTTTGTTTAAGGGATTGGCATTCAAGAAACTAAATACATCTGTAACTTAAAAAAAGAGAACAAAATAGTCCCAGTAACGATGACTTCTGATCTGGCATTAAATATATTGCGTGGATCTGTTGAACTATTAACACCAGTGGGTTGGACTTCGAAGATAGCAACTTCTCCCATTGACAGTAGCTCATCTTTATCATAAAAAGGAATGATTCAAGAAGAATATTTCACCATTTCATGTTCTAGGTTCAAGATGCCGAGATGACAGCGGGTTCCTACCCTAGTACACGAGTGAAATCAGAAGAGCACAATTTGATCCACATCTCTTCTCAGACCGTGAGATGCTTCTGAATCAAGGGGACAGACACACATTTGGAGGAACACAGACTCACGTCAGTTATTTGTTAATACTTACTTGGGTCTACAGTTAATTTAGTCCCACCTCCAAAGATAGGTTTGTAACCTGCTCCAGTATTCACACAGTACTGCATCCCACTTCAATAACTCCCCAGGGTCTGAGATTAGCAGATTATCACGCACATTGGCTGTTGTATTTGAACAATTGATATTATTCAATTGAATTATCTGCAGAATGCCCTTATTTGAAGAGACGGTGATGAACATGCACCAATTATATCAAAAATATTCTGTTCATAACCCAGACTTTTCTTATTACCCATTAACTATAACATTGGGCACAGTCGCGCAATCATTAAATTACCGAACCAGCTGGAATTAAATTTGAATCGGCACCATAATGTTTCAGGGATTGGTATTCAAGAAACGAAATACATCTGGAACTAAAAATCGAAAACAAAATAGTCACAGTAACGACGATTTCTGACCTGGCATTAAAAATATCGGGGGGATCTGTTGAACTAGTAATACAAATGGATTGAACTCTGAATATTGTCCCTTCTTATATTGACACTCATCGTTATCATAAAAACACTTCGAGAAGAATAACTTGTTACTATTTCGTGTCCTAGATTCAAGCTACCGAGATGACAGCGGGTTCCTCCCCAGGCACATGAACGTAGAGGGATGTGGGTGAAATCAGGGGAGCACAAATTGATCCATAACTCTTCTCAGCCCGTGGGATGCTTCTGAATCAAGGGGACAGACACACATTTGGAGGAACATAGATTCACGTCAGTTATGTGTTAATACTTACTTGGGTCAACAGTTAATTTAGTCCCACCTCCAAAGATAAGTTTGTTATATCCTAGATTATTCACACAGTAACACATCCCACTTCAATAACTCCACTTGGTCTGAGATTAGTAGATTATCACACACAGTGGCTGTTGTATTTGAATACTTGGTATCAAACAATTGAATTGTCTGCAGAATGATCTTATTTGAAGAGATGGTGATGAACATGCACTAATTATATTTAAATATTTATATTCATGAGCCAAAATGTACTGATTAATCATATACAATTAGGCATAGTGGCGCTATCGTTAAGTTGCAGAACTCGCTGTAACATATTTTGAATCGCCACCATATTGTTTAAGAGATTGGTATTCAAGAAAATAAATACATCTGGAACTTAAATCGAAAACAAAATAGTCCCAGTAATAATAACTTCTGACCTGGCATAAAGAATATTGAGTTGATCTGTGGAACTATCAACACCCGTGGGTTGGATCTGTCCAACACCCGTGGGTTGGATTCTGAAGATAGTAACTTCTATCATTGACACTAGCTCACCTTTATCATACAAACACTTCAAAAATAATATGTTACCATTTCATGTTCTTGCTACAAACTACCGAGATTATATACTTGTGAACTCTGGAGTTTAGAAGGATGAGAGGATATCTTATTGAAACATATAAGATTATTAAGGGGTTGGACACGCTAGAGGCAGGAAACATGTTCCTGATGTTGGGAGAGTCCAGAACCAGGTGCCACAGTTTACGAATAAGGGGTAAGCCATTTAGAATGGAGACGAGGAACCACTTTTTCTCACAGAGAGTTGTGAGTGTGGAGTATTCTGCCTCAGAGGGCGGTGGAGGCCGGTTCTCTGTATACTTTCAAGAGAGAGTTCGATAGGGCTCTTAAAGATAGCGGAGTCAGGGGATATGGGGAGAAGGCAGGAACGGGGTACTGATTAGGGATGATCAGCCATCATCACATTGAATGGTGGTGCTGGCTCGAAGAGCCGAATGCCTAGTTCTGCTCCTGCTGTCTATTGTCCATTACAGCGGATCTCTACCCATATACATGAACGTAGAGGGATCTGAGTGAAATCAGCAAAGCACAATTTGATCCTCAACTCTTCCCAGCCCGTGAGATGTTTCTGAATCAAGGGGACAGACACACATTTGGAGGAACCTAGACTCACGTCAGTTATCTGTTAATACTTACTTGGGTCTACAGTTAATTTGGTCCCACCTCCAAAGATAAGTATGTTACTCGCTCCAGTATTCACACAGTACTGCATCCCTCTTCAATAACTCCCCCTGGTCTGAGATTAGTAGTTTATCGCAGACATTGGCTGCTGTATTTGGATACTTGATATCATTCAATTGAATTATCTGCAGAATGCTCTTATTTGAAGAGACGGTGATGAACATGCACGAATTATATTAAAAATATTTCTGTTCATAACTGAAACCTTTCTTATTAATCATTAACTGTACACTTGGGCACATGAGCTCAAACGTTAAGTTGCTGAAATATCTGGAATTAAGTTTGAACCTCCACCATATTGTTTAAGGGAATGGTATTCAAGAAACTAAATACATCTGGAACTAAAAATCGAGAATAAAATTGTCCCAGTAATGACGATTTCGGACCTGGCATTAAAAATATTGAGTGACTCTGTTGAACTAGTAACACCTAAGTGTTGTACTGTGAATATAGTACCTTCTACCATTGGCACTCATCGTTATCATAAAAACACTTCAGGATGAGTATGTTCCAGATTCAAAACGCCGAATTTATAGCGGGTTCCTCCCCAGGCACATGAAAGTAGAGGGATCGGAGTGAAATCAAGAGAGCACATTTTGGTCCATAACTCTTCTCAGCCCGTGAGATGCCTCTGAATCAAGGGGACAGACACACATTTGGAGGGACATAGACACATGTTAGTTATTTGTTAACACTTACTTGGGTCTACAGTTAATTTAGTCCCACTTCCAAAGATAGGGTTACCCATTCCAACATTCACACAGCACTGCATCCCACTTCAATAACTCCCCCTGCTCTGGGATTAGTAGATTATCACACACATTGGCTGTTGTATTTGAATACTTGGAACATCAATCAATTGAATTATCTGCAGAATGCTGGTGTTTGATGAGACGGTGATGAACATGCACAAATTACATTAAAAATATTTAGTTCATAACCCAAACTATTCTTATTATTCATTAACTGTACAGTTCGGCACAGTAGCGCCATTGCCTAGTTGCCAAACTAGCTGGAATTAATTTTGAATGTCCATAGTATTGTTTAAGGGATTGGTGTTCAAGAAACTAAATACATTTGGAACATCAAAAAAAGAGAACAAAATAGCCCGAGTAATGATGACTTCTGACCAGGCAGAAAAGTCATTGAGTGGATCTGTTGAACTATTAACACCAATCTGTTGGACTCTGAACATAGTAAATTTCAAGCAATGACACTATTCATCATAAAAATACTTCAAGAAGAATATGTTACCATTTCATGTTCTAGGTTCAAGCTACCGAGATGACAGCGGGTTCCCACCCTAGTACGTGAGTGAAATCAGGAGAGCACAAATTGATCCACAACTATTCTCAGCCCGCGAGATGCCCCTGAATTAAGGGAACAGGAACACATTTGGAGGAACATAGACTAACGTCAGTTATTTGTTAACACTTACTTGGGTCTACAGTTAATTTAGTCCCACTTCCAAAGATAGGTGTGTTACCACTTCCAGCATTCACACAGTACTGCATCCCACTTCAATAACTCCCCTTGGTCTGAGATTAGTAGATTATCACTCACATTGGCTGTAGTATTTGAATACTTGGTATTAATCAATTGAATTATCAGCAGTACCATCTTATTTGAAGAGACGATGAACATGCACGAATTGTATTTAAAATAATGCTGTTCATAACCCAATTTTTAAATTGCCGAACTAGCTGGAATTAAATTTGAATCGCCACCACATTGTTTAAGGGATTGGTATCCAAGAAACTAAATACACCTGGAACATAAAAACGAGAACAAAATAGTCCCAGTAATGATGACTTCTGACCTGGCATTACAAATGTTGAGTGGATCTGTTGAACTATTTACACCAATGAGTTGGTCTCTGATTGTAACTTCTACCATTGACACTAGTTCATCATAAAAGCACTTCAAGAAGAATATGTTACTATTACAGCGTGTTCCAAACCAGGTACACGAACGTGGAAGCAGTTGAATTATATCAGGAGACTACAATTTGATCCACAACTCTTCTCAGACCATGAGATACTTCTGAATCAAGGGGACAGACACACATTTGGGGGAACATAGACTCAAGTCAGTTATTAGTTAATACTTACTTGGGTCTACAGTTAATTTAGTCCCACCTCCAAAGATAAGTTTGCCAAGCGTTCCATCATTCACACAGTACTGCATCCCACTTCAATAACTCCCCCTGGTCTGAGATTAGTAGCTTGTCACACACATTGGCTGTTATATTTGAATACATTATATCATTTAATTGAATAGTCTGCAGAACGCTCATATTTGAAGAGATGGTGATAAACATGCACTAATTATATTAAAAATATATCTGTTCACAACCAAATTTTTAAAAATTAACCATTAACTGTACAATTGGGCACAGTAGCGCAATCGTTAAATTCCCGAACTAGCTGGAATGAAATTTGAATCGCCACCACATTGTTTTAGGGATTGGTATTCAAGAAACTAAATACATCTGGAACTTAAAAAAAGAGAACAAAATAGTATCAGTATTGATGACCTCTGCCCAGGCATAAAAATATTGAGTGGATCTGTTGAACTATTAACACCAAAAGATTGAACTCTGAATACGGTGCCTTCTTCCATTGACACTCATCGTTATCATAAAAGCACTCCAAGAAGAATATGTTACTATTTCACGTTCTAGGTTCAAGCTACAAGGATTACAGCGGGTGCCTACCCAGGTACACGAACGTAGAGGGATCTGAGTGAAATCAGGAGAGTACAATTTGATCCACAACCCTTCTCAGCCCGTGAGATGCTTTTAAATCAAGGGGCCAGACGCACATTTGGAGGAACATAGACTCACGTCATTTATTTGTTAATACTTACTTGGGTCTACAGTTAATTTCGTCCCACTTCCAAAGATGAATTTGGTACCCGCTGCATTATACACACAGTACTGTATCCCACTGCAATAACTCCCCCTGGTCTGACATTAGTAGATTATCACACACGTTGGCTGTTGTATTGGAATATGATATCAATCAAATGAATTATCAGCACAATGCTCTTATTTGAAGAGATGGTGATGAACATGCACTGATTATATCAAAAATGTTTCTGTTCAACATTTTCTTATTAATCATTAACTATACAATTGGGCACCGTAGCGCAATTGTTAAATTGTCGAACTAGCCGGAATTAAGTTGGAATCGCCACCATATTGATTAAAGGATTGGTATTCAAGAAACTAAATACATCTGGAACTTAAAAAAAGAGAAGAAAATAGCCTCAGTAATGATTACTTCTGACCTGGCATTAAAAATATTGAGTGGATCTGTTGAACTATTGACACCAATGAGTTGGGCTCTGAATAATGTAACATCTCCCATTAACACTAGTTCATCTTTATCATAAAAACATTACAAGAAGAATATGGCACTATTTCATGTTCTAGGTTCAAGCTACCGAGATGACAGCGGGTTGCTACCCAGGTACATGAACGTAGAGGGATCTGAGTGAAAACAGGAGAGTACAATTTGATCCACAGCTCTTCTCAGCCGGTGAGATGTTTCCGAATCAAGGGGACAGACAAACAGTTGGAGGAACATAGACTCGCGTCAGTTATGTGTTAATACTTACTTGGGTCTACAGTTAATTTAGTCCCACCTCCAAAGATAAGGTTGTTACCCGCTAGATTATTCACACAGTACTGCATCCCACTTCAATAACTCCCCTTGGTCTGAGGTTAGGAGATTATCACACACATTGGCTGTTGTATTTGAATACTTGGTATCAAACAATTGAATTGTCTGCAGAATGATCTTATTTGAGGAGATGGTGATGAACATGCACTAATTATATTTAAATATTTCTATTCATAACCCAAAATTTACTTATGAATCATAAACTATAAAGTTAGGCATACTGGTGCAATCGTTAAGTTGCAGAACTAGCTGGAATATATTTTGAATCGCCACCATATTGTTTAAGGGATTGGTATTCAGGAAACTAAATACATCTGGAACTTAAAAACGAGGACAAAATAGTCCCAGTAATAATGACTTTGATCATTGAGACTAGCTCATCTTTATCATAAAAACACTTCAAGAAGAATATGTTACCATTTCATTGTTCTTGGTACAAGCTACCGATATTATATACTTGTGAACTCTGTAGTTTAGAAGCATGAGAGGGGATCTTATTGAAACATATAAGATTATTAAGGGTTTGGGCACGTTAAGGGCAGGAAACATGTTCCTGATGTTGGGGAAGTCCGGAACCAGGGGCCACAGTTTAAGAATAAGGGGTCAGCCATTTAGAACTGAGACGAGGAAACACTTCTTTACAGAGAGAGTTGTGAGTCTGTGGAATTCTCTCCTCAGAGGGCGGTGGAGGCAGGTTCTCTGAATACTTTCAAGAGAGAGCTAGATAGGGCTCTTAAAGATAGCGGAGTCAGGGGATATGGAGAGAAGGCAGGAACGGGGTACTGATTAGGGATGATCAGCCGTGATCACATTGAACGGCGGTGCTGGCTAGAAGGGCCGAATGGCCCACTCCTGCATTTATTGTCTATTGTCTATTACAGCGGATTTCTACCCAGGTACACGAACCTACAAAATTATCTGATTGAAATCAGGAGAGCACAATTTGATCCACAACTCTTCTCAGCCCGTGAAATGCTTCTGAATCAAGGGGACGGACACACATTTGGAGGAACATAGACTCACCTCAGTTATGTCTTAATACTTACTTGGGTCTACAGTTAATTTAGTCCCACTTCCAAAGATAAGTTTCCTACCCGCTCCATCATTCACACAGTACTGCATCCCACTTCAATAACTCACCCTGGTCTGGGATTAGTAGATTATCACACACATTGGCTGTTGTTTTTGAATCAATTGAATTATCAGCAGTATGCTCTTACTTGAAGACATGATGAACATGCCCGATTTATATGTAAAATATTTCTGTTCATAACCCATTAAAAAAAAATCATTAACTATAAAATTGGCCACGGTCCCGTAATAGTTAAGTTTCCGATCTAGCTGGAAGTAATGTTGATTCGCCACCATATTGTTTAAGGGATGTGTTTTCAAGAAACTAAATACATGTGGAACTTAAAAAATGGAACAAACTAGTTCCAGTAATGATGCCTTCTGACCTGGCATTAAAAATATTGAGTGGGTCTGTTGAACTATTAACACCAATGAGTTGGTCTCTGAATATTGTAACTTCTACCATTGACACTTCATATTTATCATTAAAAAAACACTTCAAGAAGAATATGCTACCATTACATCTTCTAGATTCAAGCTACCGAGATTACAGCGGATTCGTACCCTCGTAAATGAACGTAGAGGAACTCAGAAGAGTATAATTTGACCCACAACTCTTCTCAGCCCATGAGATGCTTCTAACTCCAGATGACAGACACACATTTGGAGGAACATAGACTCATCAGTTATTTGTTAATACTTACTTGGGTCCACAGTTAATTTAGTCCCACTTCCAAAGATAAGCGTGCTACCCACTCCATCATTCACACAGTACTGCATCCCACTTCAATAACTCCCCCTGGTCTGAGATTAGCAGATTATCACGCACATTGGCTGTTGTATTTGAATACTTTGTATTAATAAATTGTATTATCTACCGAATGCTCTGATTTGGAGAGACGGTGATGAACATGCACAAATTATATGAAAGATATTCTGTTCATAACTCAAACCTTTCGTATTAACCATTAATTGTACAGCTGGGCATGATCGTTCAGTTGCCGAACTAGATGGAATTCATTTTGAATCACCTCCATATTGTTTAAGGCATTGGTATTCAAGAAATTAAATATATCTGAAACTGAAAAAAAGAGAACAAAATAGTCCCAGTAATGATGACTTCCGACCAGGCATAAAAAATGTTTGTGGGGATTTGTTGAACTATTAACACTATGTATTGAACTCTGAATATAGTACCTTCTACCATTGACACTAGTGCGTCTTTATCATAAAAACACTTCAAGATGAATTTGTACTAGATTCAAGATGCCTAGATTGGAGCGGGATCCTACCCAGCTACACGAACGTAAAGGGATCTGAATGAAATAAGGAGAGAATAATTTGATCCCCAACTCTTCTCAGCCCGTGAGATGCTTCTGAATCAAGGGGACAGACACACATTTGGAGGAACATAGATTCACATCAGGTTTTTGTTAATACTTACTTGGGTCTACAGTTAATTTAGTCCCAGCTCCAAAGATAAGTGTGTAACCCGCTCCAGTATTCACACAGTACTGCATCCCACTTCAATAACTCCCCTGGGTCTGAGGTTAGGAGATTATCACACACATTGGCTGTTGTATTTGAATACTTGGTATCAAACAATTGAATTGTCTGCAGAACGCTCTTATTTGAAGAGATGGCGATGAACATGCACTGATTATATTAAAAATATTTCTTTTCATAACCCAATTTTTAAAATTAATCATTAACTATAAAATTGGGCACGGTAGCGCAATCGTTAAATTGCCGAACTAGCTGGAATTAAATTTGAATATCCACCATGTTGTTTAAAGGATTGGTATTCAAGAAACTTAAAAACGAGAACAAAATAGTCCCAGTAATGATGACTTCTGATCTGGCATAAAGAATATTGAGTGGATCTGTTGAACTATTAACACCAGTGGGTTGGACTATGAAGATAGTAACTTCTATCATTGACACTAGCCAATCTCTATCATAAAAACACTTGAAGAAGAATATGTTACCATTTCATGTTCTGGGTACAACCTGCCGAGATTATGTACTTGTATACTCTGTAGTTTAGAAGGATGAGAGGGGATCTTATCGAAACAAATAAGATTATTAAGGCTTTGGACACGCTGGAGGCAGTAAACATGTTCCCGACGTTGGGAGAGTCCAGAACCAGGAGCCACAGTTTAAGAATAAGGGGTAAGCCATTTAGAACGGAGACGAGGAAACACTTCTTCACACAGAGAGTTGTGAGTCTGTGGAATTTTCAGCCTCAGAGGGCGGTGGAGGCCGGTTCTCTGGATGCTTTCAAGAGAGAGCTAGATAGGGCTCTTAAACATAGCGGAGGCAGGGGATACGGGGAGAAGGCAGGAATGGGGTACTGATTAGGGATGATCAGCCATGATCACATTGAATGGCGGTGCTGGCTCGAAGGGTCGAATGGCCTACTCCTGCACCTATTGTCTATTACAACGGATTTCTACCCATATACCCGAACGTAGAGGTATCTGAGTGAAAGCAGGAGAGCACAATTTGATCCACATCTCTTCTCAGCCCGTGAGATGCTTCTGAATCAAGGGGACATACACACATTTGGAGGAAAATAGATAAATAGGAATATAATACTTACTTGGGTCTACAGTTAATTTAGTCCCACCTCCAAAGATAGGTTTGTAACCTGATCCAGCATTCACACAGTACTGCATCCCACATCAATAACTCCCCTTGGTCTGAGATTAGTAGATTATCACACACATTGGCTGTTGTATTCGAATACTTGATATCATTCAATTGAATTATCAGCAGTACGCTCTTATTTGAAGAGACGATGAACATGCACGAATTATACTAAACATATTCTGTTCATAACCCAAACTTTTTTTATTACCCATTAACTATAACATTGGGCACAGTCGCGCAATCGTTAAATTACCGAACCAGCTGGAATGGAATTTGAATCGCCACCATAATGTTTAAGGGATTGTTATTCAAGAAACTAAATACATCTGGAACTAAAGTTCGAAAACAAAATAGTCCCAGTACGACGTTTTCTGACCTGGCATTAAAAATATCAGGGGGATCTGTTGAACTAGTAACACAAATGGATTGAACTCTGAATATTGTCCCTTCTAATATTGACACTCATCGTTATCATAAAACACTTCGAGAAGAATAATTTGTTACTATTTCGTGTCCTAGATTCAAGCTACCGAGATGACAACGGGTTCCTCCCCAGGCACATGAACGTAGAGGGATGTGGGTGAAATCAGGGGAGCACAAATTGATCCATAACTCTTCTCAGCCCGTGGGATGCTTCTGAATCAAGGGGACAGACACACATTTGGAGGAACATAGACTCACGTCAGTTATCTGTTAATACTTACTTGGGTCTACAGTTAATTTAGTCCCACCTCCAAAGATAGGTTTGTCACCCATTCCATCATTCACACAGTACGGCATCCCACTTCAATAACTCCCCCCTGGTCTGGGATTAGTAGATTATCACACACATTGGCTGTTGTATTCGAATAATTGGTATTAATCAATTGAATTATCAGCAGTACGCTCTTATTTGAAGAGACGATGAACATGCACGAATTATATTAAACATATTTCTGTTCACAACCCATTTTTTAAATTAATCAATAACTATAAAATTGGGCACAGTAGCGCAATCGTTAAGTTGCCGAACTAGCTGGAATTAATTTTGAATCGCCACCATACTGTTTAAGGGATTGGTATTCAAGAAACTAAATAAATCTGGAACTTAAAAAACGAGAACAGAATAGTCCCAATAATAATGACTTCTGACCTGGCATAATATTGAGTGGACATGTTGAACTATTAACACTATTGAGTTGGACTATGAATATTGTAACTTCTTCCATTAAAACTAGTTCATCTTTTCATAAAAAACGCTTCACGAATAATATGTTGCAATTTTATGTTCTAGATTCAAACTACCGAGATTACAGCGGGTTTCTACCCAGGTACACGAACGTAGAGGGATCTGAGTGAAATCAGGAGAGCACAATTTGATCCATAACTCTTCTCAGCCCGTGAGTTGCTTCTGAATCAAGGGAACAGACACACATTTGGAGGAACATATACGCACGTCAGTTATCTGTTAATACTTACTTGGGTCTACAGTTAATTTAGTCCCACTTCCAAAGATAAGTTTGTTACCCGCTATATTATTCACACAGTACTACATCCCACTTCAATAACTCCCCTTGGTCTGAGATTAGTAGATTACCACACACATTGTCTGTTGTATTTGAATACTTGCCATCAATCAATTGAATTATCTGCAGAACGCTCTTATTTTATGAGACGGTGATGAACATGCACTAATTATATTAAAAATATTTTGTTCATATGCCAAACTTTTCTTATTAATCATTAACTGTACAGTTCGGCACAGTATCGCAATTGTCTTGTTGCCAAACTAGCTGGAATTAATTTAGAATCTCCACTGTATTGTGTAAGGGATTGGTATTCAAGAAACCAAATACATCTGGAACATCAAAAAAGAGAACAAAATAGCCCGAGTAATGATGACTTCTGGCCTGGCAGAAAATTCATTGAGTGGATCTGTTGAACTATTAACACCAATGTGTTGGACTTCGAAGATAGCAATTTCAACCAATGACACTAGCTCATCATTATCATAAAAATACTTCAAGAAGAATATGTTACCATTTAAAGTTCTAGGTTCAAGCTACCGAGATGGCAGCGGGTTCCAACTCGAGTACATGAGTGAAATCAGGAGAGCACAATTTGATCCACAACTATTCTCAGCACGTGAGATGCTTCTGAATCAAGGGGACAAGACACACATTTGGAGGAACATAGACTCACGTCAGTTATTTGTTAATACTTACTTGGGTCTACAGTTAATTTAGTCCCACTTCCAAAGATAAGTGTGTTAACAGTTCCAGCATCACACAGTACTGCATCCCACTTCAATAACTCCCCTTAGTCTGAGATTAGTAGATTATCACACACATTGGCTGTTGTTTTTGAATACTTGGTCAATTGAATTATCAGCAGTGGAATCTTATTTGAAGAGACGATGATCATGCACGAATTATAATTAAATTATTTCTGTTCATAACGCAAATTTTAAATTAATCATTAATGATAACATTGGGCACAGCAACGTAATCGTTAAATTGCCGAACTAGCTGGAATTAAACTGGAATCGCTACCACTTTGTTTAAGGGATTGGTATTCAAGAAACTAAATACATCTGGAACAAAAAAAAAGAACAAAATAGTCTCTGTAATGATGACTTCTGCCCAGGCATAAAAATATTGGGGGGATCTGTTGAACTATTAACAACAATGAGTCTCTGAAGATAGTAACTTCTATCATTGACACCAGCTCATCTTTATCATAAAAACACTTCAAGAAGAATATGTTACCATTTCATGTTCTTGGTACAAACTGCCGAGATTATATACTTGTATACTCTGGATGAGAGAGGTTCTTATTGAAACATGTAACATTATTAAGGGTTTGGACATGCTAGGAGCAGGAAACATGTTCCCGATGTTGGGAGTGTTCAGAACCAGGGGCCACAGTTTAAGAATAAGGGGTAAGCCATTTAGAACAGAGACGAGGAAACACTTTTTCTCACAGAGAGTGGTGAGTCTGCGGCATTCTCTGCCTCAGAGGGCGATGGAGGGCGGTTCTCTGAATACTTTCAAGAGAGAGCTAGATAGGGCTCTTAAAGATAGCGGTGTCAGGGGATATGGGGAGAAGGCAGGAACGGAGTACTGATTGGGGATGATCAGCCATAATCACATTGATTGGCGGTGCTGGCTCGAAGGGGGGTAAATGGCCGACTTCTGCAGCTATTGTCTATTATCTATCGTCTAGACACGAACGTAGAAGGATCTGAGTGAAAACAAGTGAGCACAATTTGATCCACAGCTCTTCTGAGCCAGTGAGATGAATCAAGGGGACGGACACATATTTGGAGGAACATAGACTCACGTCAGTTATTTGTTAATACTTACTTGGGTCTACAGTTAATTTAGTCCCAGCTCCAAAGATAGGTTTGTTACCCGTTCCACCATTCACACAGTACTGCATCCCACTTCAATAACTCCCCTTGGTCTGAGATTAGTAGATTATCGCTCACATTGGCTGTTGTATTTGAATATTTCGTCTTGATCAATTGAATTATCAGCTGTACGCTCTTATTTGAAGAGACGATAAACACGCACGAATTATATTAAAAATATTTATGTTCATAACCCATTTTTAAAAAATTTATGATTAACTATAAAATTGGCCACGGTCCCGTAATCGTTAAGATTCAGATCTAGCTGGAGTTAATGTTGATTCGCCACCATATTGTTTAAGGGATGTGTTTTCAAGAAACTAAATACATGTGGAACTTAAAAACGAGAACAATATAGTTCCAGTAATGATGACTTCTGACCTGGCTTTAAAAATATTGAGTGGGTCTGTTGACCTATTGACAACAATGAGTTGGTCTCTGAATATTGTAACTTCTACCATTGACACTAGTTCATATTTATCATTAAAAAAAAAACCACTTCAAGAAGAATATATTACCATTGCATGTTCTAGATTCAAACTACCGAGATTACAGCGGGTTCGTACCCTCGAAATGAATGTAGAGATAGTGGAGTTAACTCATGAGAGTACAATTTAATCCACAACTCAGCCCGTGAGATGTTTCTAAATCAAGGGGACGGACGCACATTTGGAGGGACTCGCGTCAGTTATTTGTTAATACTTACTTGGGTCCACAGTTAATTTAGTCCCACCTCCAAAGATAGGGTTACTCGCTCCAGTATTCACACAGCACTGCATCCCACTTCAATAACTCCCCTTGATGTGAGATCAGTAGATAATAACAGACATTTGAACACTTAGCATCAATTAATTGAATTATCTGCAGAATGCTCTTATTTGATGACACGGTGATGAACATGCACTAATTATATTAAAAATATTTTGTGCATAACCCAATCTTTTCTTATTAATCATTAACTGTACAGTTCAGCACAGTAGCGCAATTGTCTAGTCGCCAAACTAGCTGGAATTCATTTTGAATCTCCACTGTATTGTTTATGGGATTGGTATTCAAGAAACTAAATACATCTGGAACATCAAAAAAGAGAACAAAATAGTCCCAATAATGATGACTTCTGAGCTGGCATAAATATATATTACGTGGAACTGTTCAACTATTAGCACCAGTAAGTTGGACTCTGAAGATAGTAACTTCTAACATTGACACTAGCTCGTCTTTATAATTAAAAAAATACTTCAAGAAGTATATGTTACCATTTCACGTTCTAGGTTCAAGATGCTGAGATGAGAGCGGGTTCCTACCCTAGTACATGAGTGAAATCAGGAGAGCATAATTTGATCCACATCTCTTCTCAGCCCGTGAGATGCTTCTGAATCAAGGGGACAGACACACATTTGGGGGAACATAGACTCAAGTCAGTTATTTGTTAATACTTACTTGGGTCTACAGTTAATTTAGTCCCACCTCCAAAGATAAGTTTGCCACCCATTCCATCATTCACACAGTACTGCATCCCACTTCAATAACTCTCCCTGGTCTGAGATTAGTAGATTGTCACACACATTGGCTGTTATATTTGAATACTTGATATCATTCAATTGAATTATCTGCAGAACGCTCTTATTTGAACAGACGGTAATGAACATGCACTGATTATATCAAAAATATTCCTGTTCAAAAGCCAAAATTTTCTTATTAATCATTAACTATACAATTGGGTACAGTAGCGCAATTGTGAAATTGCCGAACTAGCTGGAATTAAGTTGGAATCTCCACCAAATTGAATAAGGGATTGGTATTCAAGAAACTAAATACATCTCAAACTTAAAAAAAAGAGAACAACATAGCCACAGTAATGATGACTTCTGACCTGGAATTAAAAATATTGAGTGGATCTGTTGAACCATTGACACCAATGAGTTGGGCTCTGAATAATGTAACATCTTCCATTAACACTAGTTCATCTTTAACATAAAAACACTACAAGAAGAACATGGCACTATTTCTAGGTTCAAGCTACCGAGATGACAGCGGGTTGCTACCCAGGTACATGAACGTAGAGGGATCTGAGTGAAAACAGGAGAGTACAATTTGATTGACAGCTCTTCTCAGCCCGTGAGATATTTGGAGGAACATAGGCTCACATCAGTTATTTGTTAATACTTACTTGGGTCTACAGTTAATTTAGTCCCAGCTCCAAAGATAAGGTTACCCACTCCAGTATTCACACAGTACTGCATCCCACTTCAATAACTCCCTTTGGTCTGAGATTAGCAGATTATCACACACAGTGTCTGTTGTATTTGAATACTTGGTATTAAACAATCGAATTGTGTGCAAAACGATCTTATTTGAAGAGACGGTGGTGAACATGCACTAATTATATTTAATTATTTATATTCATAAGCCAAAATTTACTTATGAATCATAAATTATAAAATTGGTCACACTCGCGCAATCGTTAAATTGCTGAACTAGTTGGATTTAATTTTGAATCACCACCATATTTTTTAAGGGATTGGTATTCAAGAAACTAAATATATCTAGAACTTAAAAACGAAAACAAAATAGTGCAGGTAATGATGACTTCTGACCTGGCATAAAGAATATTGAGTGGATCTGTGGAACTATCAACTCCAGTGGGTTGGATTCTGAAGATAGTAACTTCTATCATCGACACTAGCTCATCTTTATCATAAAAACACTTCAGGAAGAATATGTTACAATTTCATGTTCTTGCTACAAGCTACCGAGATTATATACTTGTGAACTCGTTTAGAAGGAGGAGAGGGCATCTTATTGAAACACGAGTTTGGACACGCTAAAGGCAGGAAACATGTTCCCGATGTTGGGGGACTTCAGAACCAGGGTTCACAGTTTAAGAATAAGGATTAAGCCATTTAGAACGGAGACGAGGAAACACTTTTTCTCACAGAGAGTTGTGAGTCTGTGGAATTCTCTGCCGCAGAGGGCGGTGGAGGCCGGTTCTCTGGATACTTTCAAGAGAGAGCTGGATAGGGCTCTTAGAGATAGCGGAGTCAGGGGATATGGGGAGAAGGCAGGAACGGAGTACTGATTGGGGATGATCAGTCATAATCACATTGATTGGAGATGCTGGCTCGAAGGGCTAAATGGCCTCCTCCTGCACCTATTGTCTATTATCTATTGTCTATACACCAACGTAGAACGATCTGAGTGAAATCAAGTGAGCACAATTTGACCCACAGCTCTTCTCAGCCCGTGAGATGCTTCTGAATCAAGGGGACGGACATATATGGAGGAACATAGACTCACGTCAGTTATTTGTTAATACTTACTTGGGTCTACAGTTAATTTAGTCCCACCTCCAAAGATAGGTTTTCTACCCGCTGCATTATACACACAGTACTGCATCCCACTTCAATAACTCCCATTGGTCTGTGATTAGTAGATTATCACACACATTGGCTGTTATTTTTGAATACGATATCAACCAAATGAATTATCAGCAGAATGCTCTTATTTGAAGAGATGGTGATGAACATGCACTGATTATATCAAAAATGTTTCTGTTCAACATTTTCTTATCATTAACTATACATTTGGGCACCGTAGCGCAATTGTTAAATTGCCGAACTAGCCGGAATTAAGTTGGAATCTCCACCATATTGAATAAGGGATTGGTATTCAAGAAACTAAATAGATCTCAAACCTAAAAAAAGAGAAAAAAATAGCCTCAGTAATGATGAGTTCTGACCTGGCATTAAAAATATTGAGTGGATCTGTTGAACTATTGACACCAATGAGTTGGGCTCTGAATAATGTAACCTCTCCCATTAACACTAGTTCATCTTTATCATAAAAACATTACAAAAACATTACACTATTTCATGTTCTAGGTTGAAGCTACCGAGATGACAGCGGGTTGCTACCCAGGTACATGAACGTAGAGGGATCTGAGTGAAATCAGGAGAGTACAATTTGATCCTCAACTCTTCTCAGCCCGTGAGATGTTTCTGAATCAAGGGGACACACACACAGTTGGAGGAACATAGACTCGCGTCAGTTATTTGTTAATACTTACTTGGGTCTACAGTTAATTTAGTCCCACCTCCAAAGATAAGGTTTTCAACTCCAGTATTCACACAGTACTGCATCCCACTTCAATAACTCCCCTTGGTCTGAGATTAGTAGATTACCACACACATTGTCTGTTGTATTTGAATACTTGGCATCAATCAATTGAATTATCTGCAGAATGCTCTTATTTGATGACACGGCGATGAACATGCACTAATTATATAAAAAATATTTCGTTCATAACCCAAACCTTTCTTATTAATCATTAACTGTACAGTCGGCACAGTAGCGCAATTGTCTAGTTGCCAAACTAGCTGGAATTCATTTTGAAACTCCACTGTATTGTTTAAGGGATTGGTATTCAAGAAACTAAATACAGCTGGAACATAAAACTAGAGAACAAAATAGTCCCAATAATGATGATCTGAGCTGGCATGAAATATATTACGTGGACCTGTTCAACTATTAGCATCAGTGAGTTGGAGTCTAAAGATAGTAACTTCTACCATTAACACCAGCTCGTCTTTATAATAAAAAAAAAATACTTCAAGAAGAATATTTTACCATTTCACGTTCTAGGTTCAAGATGCCGAGATGGCAGCGGGTTGCTACCCTAGTACATGAGTGAAATCAGGAGAGCACAATTTGATCCACAACTATTCTCAGCCCGCGGGATGCCTCTGAATCAAGGGAATATGCACACATTTGGAGGAACATAGACTCGCGTCAGTTATTTATTAATACTTACTTGGGTCTACAGTTAATTTAGTCCCACTTCCAAAGATAAGTTTGATATTAGATCCATCATTCACACAGTACTGCATCCCACTTCAATAACTCCCCCTGGTCTGACATTAGTTGATTATCACAAACATTAGCTGTTGTATTTGAATATTGGCAATAATCAATTAAATTGTCTGCAGAATGCTCTTATTTATAGAGATGGTGATGAAACATGCAAGAATTATATGCAAATTGTTTCTGTTCATAACACAATGATTTAAATTATTCATTAAATATAACATTGGGCACAGCAGCGTCATCGTTAAATTGCCGAACTAACTGGAACTAATTTTGAATCGACACCATATTGTTTAAGGGATTGGTGTTCAAGAAACTAAATACATCTGGAACTTAAAAAAAGAGAACAAAATAGTCCGAGTAATAATGACTTCTGACCTGGCATTAAAATATTGAGCGACTCTGTTGAAGTCGTAAAATCAATGGGTTGAACCCTGAATATAGTACCTTCTACCATTGGCACTCATGGTTATCATAAAAACACTTTAAGATTAATATGTTTCAGATTCAAAATGCCGAACTTGTAGCGGGTTCCTGCCCAGGCACATGCACGTAGAGGGATCTGAGTGAAATCAGGAGAGAATAATTTGATCCTCAACTCTTCTCAGCCCGTGAGATGCTTCCGAATCAAGGGGACAGACACACATTTGGAGGAACATAGACTCACGACAGTTATTTGTTAATACTTACTTGGGTCTACAGTTAATTTAGTCCCCCTTCCAAAGATAATTTTGCCACCCACTCCAGTATTCACACAGTACTGCATCCCACTTCAATAACCCCCCCTGGTCGGAGATTAGTAGATTATCACACACATTGGGTGTTGTATTTGAGTACTTGGTATTAATCAATTGAATTATCAGCAGAACGCTCTTACTTGAAGAGACGATGAACATACACAAATTATATTTAAAATATTTCTGTTCATAACCCAAATTTTTAATTAATCAATAACTTAAAAAATTGGGCTCGGTAGCGCAATCGTTACATTGCCGAACTAGCTGGAATTAATTTTGAATCGCCATCATATTGGTTAAGGGATTGGTATTCAAGAAACTAAATACATCTGGAACTTAAACACGAGAACAAAATAGTCCCAGTAATGATGACTTTTGATCTGGCATACAGAATATTGAGTGGATCTGTTGAATTATTAACACCAATGAGTTGGTCTCTGAATATTGTAAGGTCCACTATTGACCCTAGTTCATCTTTGTCATAGAGCAACTTCAAGAAAATATGTTACTCTTCCATGTTCTAGATTCAAGCTACAGAGATGACAGCGGGTTCCTATCCTACTACATGGGTTAAATCAGGAGAGCACAATTTGATCCACATCTCTTCTCAGCCCGTGAGATGCTTCTGAATCAAGGGGACAGACACACAGTTGGAGGAACATAGACTCACGTCAGGTATTTGTTAATACTTACTTGGTTCTACAGTTAATTTAGTCCCACCTCCAAAGATAGGTTTGTTACCCGCTCCAGCATTCACACAGTACTGCATCCCACTTCAATAACTCCCCTTGGTCTGAGATTGGTAGATTACCGCACACACTGGCTGTTGCATTTGAATACTTGGCATCAATCAATTGAATTTTCCGCAATATGCTCTTATTTGAAGAGATGGTGATGAACATGTACTAATTCTAGTTGAAATATTTCTGTTCGTAACCCGGACTTTTCTTGTTAACCATTAACCATATATTTGGGCACAGTAGCGCAATCGTTGAGTTGCCGAACTAACTGGAATTAATTTTGAATCGCCACCATATTCTTTCAGGGATTGGTATTCAAGAAACGAAATACATCTGGAACTTAAAAAGGAAAACAAAATAGTTCCAGTAATGTTGACTTCCGACCTGGCATTAAAAATATTGAGTGGATCTGTTGAACTAGTAACACCAATGATCTGGACTCTGATTATTACAACTTCTACCATTAAAACTAGTTCATCTTTATCATAAAAACGCTTCACAAAGAATGTTATGTTCTAAATTGAAGCTACAGATATTACAGAGGGTTCCTACTCAGGTACACGAACGTAGAGGGAGTTGAGTGAATGCTCCTATTTGAAGAACTGGTGATAAACATGCACGAATTATATTAAAGATATTTCTCTTCATGACCCATTTGTTAAGTTAATCATTAACTATAACATTGGGCACAGCAGCGCAATCGTTAAATTGCCGAACCAGCTGGAATTCATTTTGAATCGCCACTATATTGTTTAAGGGATTGGTATTCAAGAAACTAAATACATCTGGAACTAAAAATCGAGAACAAAATAGTCCCGTTAATGACGATTTCTGACCTGGCATTAAAATATTGTGGATCTGTTGAACTAGTAACACCTCTGAATATAGTACCTACTACCATTGACCCTCATCGTTATCATAATAACACCTCAAGATGAATATGTTCCAGATTCAAAATGCCGAGACTACAGCGGGTTCCTTCCCAGGCACATGAACGTAGAGGGAGCGGAGTGAAATCAGGAGAGAACAATTTGATCCATAACTATTCTCAGCCCGTGAGATGCTTCTGAATCGAGGGGACAGACGCACACTTGTAGGAAAATAGACTCACGTCAGCTATTTGTTAATACTCACTTGGGTCTACAGTTAATTTAGTCCCACCTCCAAAGATAAGGTTGCGCACTCCATCATTCACACAGTACTGCATCCCACTTCAATAACTCCCCTTTGTCTGAGATTAGCAGATTAACACACACAATGGCTGTTGCATTTGAATACTTGGTATAACTCAATTGAATTGTCTGCAGAATGCTCTTATTTGAAGAGACGGTGGTGAACATGCACTAATTATATTTAAATATTTATATTCATAAGCCAAAATTTACTTATTAATCATAAATTATAAAATTGGGCACACTCGCGTAATCGTTAAATTGCTGAACTAGTTGGATTTAATTTTGAAGCGCCACCATATTGTTTAAGGGATTGGTATTCAAGAAACTAAATACATCTAGAACTTAAAAACGAAAACAAAATAGTCCAGGTAACGATGACTTCTGACCTGGCATAAAGAATATTGAGTGGGTCTGTGGAACTATCAACTCCAGTGGGTTGGATTCTGAAGATAGTAACTTCTATCATTGACACTAGCTCACCTTTATCATACAAACAATTCAAGAAGAAAATGTTACCATTTCATGTTCTTGCTACAAGCTACCGATATTATATACTTGTGAACTCTGCAGTTTAGAAGGATGAGAGGGAATCTTATTGAAACATATAAGATTATTAAGGGTTTGGACAAGCTAAAGGCAGGAAACATGTTCCCGATGTTGGGGGACTCCAGAACCAGGGGCCACAGTTTAAGAATAAGGGGTAAGCCATTTAGAACGGAGACGAGGTAACATTTTTTCTCACAGAGAGCTGTGAGTCTGTGGAATTCTCTGCCTCAGAGGGCGACGGAGGCCGGTTCTCTGAATACTTTCAAGAGAGAACTAGATAGGGCTCTTAACGATAGCGGTGTCAGGGGATATGGGGAGAAGGCAGGAACGGGGTACTGATTGGGCATGATCAGCCATGATCACATTGAATGATGGTGCTGGCTAGAAGGGCCGAATGGCCTACTCCTGCACCTATTGTCCATTGTCTATACACGAACGTAGGGGGATCTGAGTGAAATCTGGTGAGCACAATTTGATCCAGAACTCTTCTCAGCCTGTGAGGTGCTTCTGAATCAAGGGAATATGCACACATTTGCAGGTACATAGACTCACATTAGTTATTTGTCAATACTTACTTGGCTCAACAGTTAATTGAGTCCCACCTCCAAAGATAAGTATGTTACTGGCTATATTATTCACACAGTACTGCATCCCACTTCAATAACTCCCCTTGGTCTGAGATTAGTAGATTTTCACACACATTTGAACACTTGGCATCAATCAATTGAATTATCTGCAGAATGCTCTTATTTGATGACATGGTGATGAACATGCACTAATTATATTAAAAATATTTTCTGCATAACCCAAACTTTTCTTATAATCATTAACTGTACAGTTCGGCACAGTAGCGCAATTGTCTAGTTGCCAAACCAGCTGGAATTCATTTTGAATCTCCACTGTATTGTTTAAGGGATTGGTATTCAGGAAACTAAATACAACTGGAACATAAAAATAGAGAACAAAATAGTCCCAATAATGATGACCTGAGCTGGCATAAAATATATTACGTGGAACTGCTCCACTATTAGCACCAGTAAGTTGGATTCTGAAGATAGTAACTTCTACCATTGACACTAGCTCATCTTTATAATTAAAAACAAAACTTCAAGAAGTATATGTTACCATTTCACGTTCTAGGTATCAAGATGCCGAGATGGCAGCGGGTTTCCACCCTAGTACATGAGTAAAATCAGGAGAGCATAATTTGATCCACAACTATTCTCAGCCCGCGGGATGCCTCTGAATCAAGGGAATATGCACACATTTGGAGAAACATAGACTCACGTCAGTTATTTATTAATACTTACTTGGGTCTACAGTTAATTTAGTCCCACTTCCAAAGATAAGTTTAGTATTAGATCCAGCATTCACACAGTACTGCATCCCACTTCAATAACTCCCCCTGGTCTGACATTAGTTGATTAGCACACACATTGGCTGTTGTATTTGAATACTTGGCATTAATCAAATAAATTGTCTGCAGAATGCTCTTATTTATAGAGAGGGTGATGAAACATGCAAGAAGTATATGAAAATTATTTCTGTTCATAACACAATGATTTAAATTATTCATTAAATATAAAATTTGGCACACAGCGTCATCGTTAAATTACCGAATTAGCTGGAACTAATTTCGAATCGACACCATATTGTTTCAGGGATTGGTGTTCAAGAAACTAAATACATCTGGAACTTAAAAAAAGAGAACAAAATAGTCCGAGTAATAATGACTTCTGACCTAGCGTTAAAATATTGAGCGACTCTGTTGAACTAGTAACATAAATGGGTTGTACTGTGAATATAGTACCTTCTACCATTGGCACTCTTGGTTATCATAAAAACGCATTAAGATGGATATGTTCCAGATTCAAAATGCCGAAATTGTAGCGGGTTCCTCCCCAGGTACATGAACGTAGAGAGATCTGAGTGAAATAAGGAGAGTACAATTTGATCCTCAACTCTTCTCAGCCCGTGAGATGCTTCTGAATCAAGGGGACAGACACAGGTTTGGAGGAACATAGACTAACGACAGTTATTTGTTAATACTTACTTGGGTCTACAGTTAATTTAGTCCCACTTCCAAAGATAATTTTGCCGCCCGCTCCAGTATTCACACAGTACTGCATCCCACTTCAATAACTCCCCTTGGTCTGGGATTAGCTGATTATCACACACATTGGCTGTTGTATTTGAATACATGGTATCAATCAATTGAATTTTCCGCATAATGCTCTTATTTGAAGAGATGGTGATGAACTATAACATTGGGCACAGCAGCGCAATCGTTAAATTGCCGAACCAGCTGGAATTAATTTTGAATCTCTATCATATTGTTTAAGGGATTGGTATTCAAGAAACTAAATACATCTGGAAGTAAAGATCGAGAACAAAATAGTCCCGTTAATGACGATTTCTGACCTGGCATTAAAAATATTGAGTGGATCTGTTGAACTAGTAACACCAATGGGTTGAGCTCTGAGTATAGTACCTTCTACCATTGACACTCATCGCTATCATAATAACACTTTAAGATGAATATGTACAAGATTCAAAATGCCGAGACCACAGCGGGTTCCTTCCCAGGCACATGAACGTAGAGGGAGCGGAGTGAAATCAGGAGAGAACAATTTGATCCACAATTCTTCTCAGCCCGTGAGATGCTTCTGAATCGAGGGGACAGACACATATTTGGAGAAACATAGACTCACGTCAGTTATTTGTTTATACTTACTTGGGTCTACAGTTAATTTAGTCCCACTTCCAAAGATGTATTTGGTACCCGTTCCAGCATTCACACAGCACTGTATCTCACTTCAATAACTTCCCCTGGTCTGGGATTAGTAGATTGTCACTCACATTGGCTGTTGTATTTGAATACTTGGAATCAATTGAATTATCTGCAGAATTTTATTTTGTGAAGAAACGGTGATGAACATGCACGAATTATATTTAAAAAAATTCTGTTCATAATTTTTTTAATTAATCATTAACTATAACATTGGGCACAGGAGCGTATTCGTTAAGTTGCAGAACCAGCTGGAATTAATTTTGAATCGCCACCATATTGTTTAAGGGATTGGTATTCAAGAAACTAAATACATCTGGAACTTAAAAAAACGAGAACAAAATAGTCCCGGTAATAATGACTTCAGTCCTGGCATAAAGAATATTGAGTGCATCTGTTGAACAAGCAATATCAATGAGTTGGTCTCTGAATATTATAACTTCTACCATTGACACTAGTTCATCTTTATCATAGAAACACTTCAAGAAGACTACGTTACTATTTCATGTTCTAGATTCAAGCCACAGAAATGACAGCGGGTTCCTATCCTAATACATCAGTAAAATCAGGAGAGCTCAATTTGTTCCACAACTCTTCTCAGCCCATGAGATGCTTCTGAATAAAGGGAACAGCTACACATTTGGAAGAACATAGACTCACATCAGGTATTTGTTAATACTTACTTGGGTCTACAGTTAATTTAGTCCCACCTCCAAAGATAAGTTTGTAACTCGATCCAGTATTCACACAGTACTGCATCTCACTGCAATAACTCCCCTTGGTCTGAGTTTAGTAGATTATCACACACATTGCTGTTATATTTGAATACTTGATATCAATCAATTGAATTATCTGCCAAATGCTATTATTTGAAGAGACGGTGATGAACATGCACAAATTAAAAAAAATATATTCTGTTCATAACACAAACTTTTCTTAATAACTATTGACTGTACAATTGGGCACAGTAACGCAATCGTCCAGTTACCGAACCAGCTGGAATGAAATTTCAATCTCCACCATATTGCTTAAGGGATTGGTATTCAATAAACTAAATAGATCTGGAACTTTAAAAAAGAGAACAAAATAGTCCCAGTAATGATGACTTCTGACTCGGCAGAAACATATTGAGTGGATCTGTTGAACTATTAACACCAATGGATGGAACTCTGAATACTGTGCCTTCTACCATTGACGCTCATCGTTATTATTAAAAAAACACTTCGAGAGGAATAACTTGTTATAATTTCGTGTTCTAGATGCAAGCTACCGAGATGACAGCGGGTTCCTCCCCAGGCACATGAACGTAGAGGGATCTGAGTGAAATCAGGGGAGCACAAATTGATCCACAGCTCTTCTCAGCCCGTGAGATGCTTCTGAATCAAGGGGACAGACACACATTTGGAAGAACATAGACTCACGTCAGGTATTTGTTAATACTTACTTGGGACCACAGTTAATTTAGTCCCACCTCCAAAGATAAGTTTGTCAGCAACTCCAGCATTCACACAGTACTGCATCCCACTTCAATAACCCCCCTTGGGCTGAGATTAGTAGATAGTCACACACATTGGCTGTTGTATTTGAATACTTGGTATCAATCAATTGAATTATCAGCAGTATGCTCTTATTTGAAGAGACTGTGATGAACATGCACGAATTATATTAAAAATAGTTCTGTTCATAACCCAATTTTTAAAAATGAATCATTAACTGTAAAATTGGGCACAGTTGCGCAATCGTTGTTGCCGAATTATCTGGACTCACATTTGAATCTTCACAATATTGTTTAAGGGGTTGGTATTCAAGAAACTAAATACGTCTGGAACTTAAAAAAGAGACCAAAATAGTCCCAGTAATGATGACCTGAGCAGGCCTAAAACACATTGGGTGGATCTGTTGAGCTATTAACGCCAGTGGGTTGAACTCTGAATATGGTATCTACTACTATTGATACCAGATCATCTTTATCGTAAACAACACCTCAAGAAGAATATGTTACTATTCCATGTATCGAGATTCAAGCTACCCAGATTTCAGTGGGTTCCTACCCAGGTACACGAACGTTGAGGGATCTGAGTGAAATTAGGAATGCATAATATGATCCACAACCCTTCTCAACCCGTGAGATGCCTCTAAATCTAAGCACATCTTACTTACTCGGTGTAACATGGAGCCTGGTACCTGGTCCAAAGATTACTTGGTCGGCAAAGTTCACACAGCGTGCAATCCCGGTACTAAAACCTTTGCCGTCCAGACATTCCACTACTGGTCATGTCTTTAAGTACGGGCAGTATTAGTGGAGCTATGTGTTACGGGGCCTCAATTCTCATTAAGGCACAAGGAACTCCAGGTGCTGGAATCTTGGGGAGAACACAGAGTACCGGTGTAACTCAGCGGATTAAGCGGCATCTCGGGAAGGCGAGGTTTTCGGGAAGGGACCCTTCTAATAACAGACAATAGGTGCAGGAGTAGGCCATTCGGCCCTTCGAGCCAGCGACTGCAGTGTGTGTTTACCAGACAATCTCCGGGATGCCTGAAATGAGATATCAGGGAAGAATGGGGCGACTGGGCTTGTAGTCACTGGAATTTATGAGGAGAGGGGATCTTATAGAAGCATAGCATTCTTAGGGCATTAGACAATAGATAATAGACAATATGTGCAGGAGTAGGCCATATGGCCCTTCAGGTCAGCACCGCCATTCAATGTGATCATGGCTGATCATCCACAATCAGTACCCCGTTCCTGCCTTCTCTCCATATCCCCTGACTCCGCTATCTTTAAGAGCCCTATCTAGCTCTCTCTTGAAAGTATCCAGAGAACCGGACTCCACTGCCCTCTGAGGCAGAGAATTCCACAGACTCACAACTCTCTGTGTGAAAACTTGACTCGGTGAAGGGTCCTAACCTGTAACGTCGTCTCTCTATTCCCTCCTCAGATGCTGACTGACTAGCAGAGTTCCTCCAGCACGTTTGCGGAATTCTCATCAACCATAATGATATCTAATAATACGATACATATATTTCAAAATCAGTAACTTCGTTTCCAAATATGCTGCTCTGTTTCAATTCCAAACTTTCCAAAAGCATGAAATGATTGATATCCCTTGAACTGTGTGAATCGACTGCATGTTAAAATATTGCTACTTGTTCAAAGACTTGTTCAGTTAATCTTTCTCAGTGCTTCAGAAGCGCCAGGACAGCATACAAGTAATACATATGAAATTAAGACCAATCTTTTACGTACCCTAATCCCTTCGTTATGGATCTGCAATCATCTCCATGTCTACTAATCGATCTTCACTTTAAAGACTATTTGAATCTGCTTCCACCCCGTCCAAGCTTAACGGCGCTGGCCCTGTACTCGCTGGAGTTCAGATGGACGATGGGGAACCTCAATGAAATGGACCGAATAGTGATAGGCTGGACGGAGTGGATGTGGAGAGAATGATTCCGCTAGTGGGAGAGTCTAGGACCAGAGGGCACAGCCTCAGAATCAAAGGACAGGCTTACAAGGGGTTACAGCTTAAGGATAAGGGGGAAATCCTTTAGCCAGAGGGTGGTGAATCTGTGGAATTCATTGCCACAGACGGCTGTGGAGGCCGTCAATTGATATGTTAAGGCTGTGATAGGTAGGTATTCCATTAGTGCGAGTGTCAGGGTTTATGGAGAGAAGGCAGAATAATGGGGTTTGGAGGGACAGATAGAACAGCCATGACGGAATGGCGGTGTAGAGGCCCAGTGCCGGCAAACGCTGATCATAATCATGACCCCCTCTAATAGGACTCCCCGGTTCATGCCTCTCTACATTCATCCAAATAGAAATTCAGCCCCGTTGGTTATCCCTAGCTCTGAAATATTGAGGTCTCCAAAATGTACCCAGTGACCCAATTTATGATAATAATTTAAGATCAGGTTGCAATTGTTCCTCTTAATCTCTTTAGTTCAATATGAGTTGCCAATGGACGCCGACTGTGTCGTTATAAGTGCAAGGTAAGACTTACTAGGTTTTACAGTCAGACGAGTCCCACCTCCAAAGGTAAGAACGTTGGCACCAGTATAAGCCACACAGTGCCATACCCCTAAACACAAACCCTTGACTTAATTCTGTCCACACTTGGCACTCAACTCATTGCAGCATCCAGAAGAATAAACCAATAGTACAGATATAACAAGGCACTGCTAAATATGTTGTGTTGGTGACATGCTAATTTCATCTATTTTCCATCCTCTCTGTGATATATAACAGGGCATAATAAACATGACCGAAATTTAACAAATCCACACCCTCGGCGAATAGTTCAGGCAGACCATCTGACACCTGGAATAGTCCAGGAAACAACTTCTCCTCGACCACCCACATTGAAGCTACGACCAAGAAAGCACACCGACGCTTCTACTTCCTCAGGAGTCGCAGGAGCTTCGGCGCGTCCCCTAAAACTCTCACCAACCTCTACATATGCACCAGAGAAAGCATTTTATCAGGATGCGTCACAGCTTGGTTTGGGAACCGCTCCACCCAAGACCGCAAGAAATTGCAGCGAATTGTGGACGCAGCCCGGACCATCACACACAAACCAACCTCCCTTCCATTGACCCCATTGATACCTCCCGCTGCCTCGGCAAGGCCAGCAGCTTAATCAAGGACGATGCGCACCCTGGCCACCGTCTTCATCCCTCTCCTATCGGGCCAAAGGTATAGAAGCGTGAAAACGCGCACCTCCAGATTGAGGGCAGCTTCAGGTAACTGAACCATCCTACCACAACCAGAGAGCAGCGCTGAGCTACTATCTACCTCATTGGTGACCCTGGGACTATCCCTGATCGGACTTTGCCGGCTATACCTTGCACTGGAAGTTATTCCATTATCATGTATCTATACACACTGTAAATGGCTCGATTGTTATCGTGTTTTGCCTTTCCACGGACTGGCGAGCACGCAACAAAAGCTTTTCACTGCACCTCGGTACACGGGACAATAAACTAAACTGCAACTGAAACACCTACTTGGTTTCACAGCAAGTTTGGTACCAGATCCAAATACGAGTTGATATCCACCAGCATCCGCCCACAGTGCGTGAGAGGCGGACAAAAACCTCTTGTCAAGAGCTGGGCAACAAACTACAAAGTAAGTGGCCGGTAACCCTCAAAAGAAAGGGCTGGACATTCTCACATTGAGGGGTCGTCCATTCAGGACTCGATCGAGGAGACATTTATTCTAACATAGTGTGATGATGAAGTGGATTTTTCTGTCGTGGATGGGGAATCGTGAGCTGCAGACACAAGAGAGATCGATGCATTTATGTACATGAAAGGAAACGAGGAATATGGGATTGGGGAAATATGATTTAGAACACTAGTGCGGCTGTCAGGGGTTATGGGGAGAAGGCAGGAGAATGGGGTTAGGAGGGAGAGATAGATCAGCCATAATTGAATGGCGGAGTAGACTTGATGGGCCGAATGGCCTATTTTCTGCTCCTATCACTTAATATCTTATGGCCTTATAACACAAAACAGTAAAGTACATATAAAATTCTTAAAGGACTGGACAGGCCAGATGCAGGAAAAATGTTCCCGATGTTGGGGGAGTCCAGAACCAGGGGTCACAGTTTAAGAATAAGGGGTAGACCATTTAGGACTGAGATAAGGAAACACTTTTTCACCCAGAGAGTTGTGAATCTGTGGAATTCTCTGCCACAGAAGGCAGTGGAGGCCAATTCACTGGATGTGTTCAGGAGAGAGTTAGATTTAGCTCTTAGGGCGAAACGAATCAAGGGATATGGGGATAAAGCAGGAACGGTGAACTGATTTGGGATAATCAGCCACGTTTATATTGGTGGCGATGCTGGCTCGAAGGGCCGAATGGTTTACTCATGCGCCTATTTTCTATGTTTCTATGAAATAACCTTCCCGTTAGATCTTTAAAGTTATCCCACTCATCTTAAACTCATTCAAGCAACTAAATCATCCTACCACATTCAGAGAGTGGTCCTGAACTACTATCTAACTTATTGGTGAGCCTCTGGCTATCTTTGGTCGGACTTTACTGGCCTTACCTTGCACTAAACGTTATTACCTTATCATATAAATGTCTCGATTGTATTCAACAAAAGCTTCCCACTGTACGCTGATACACGTGACAATAAACTATTCGGAAAACGTAACTGAAAACAGAATGTTTTATTTTAAAAAATGCTGTCTTTAAAAAAATGGTGCCATTTGCAACTTGAGTGGGTTAACATATGATGAGCGTTTGACGGCAATGGGCCTATAACCTCTGGAGTTTAGAAGAATGAACTGGGACCTCATTGAAACACACAGAATGTGAAAGGCCTGGATGGAGGGGACGTGGTGAGGATGTTTCCACCAGTTGGAGAATCTAGGCCTAGAGGTCATGGCCTCAGATTTAAAGGACGTTACTTCAGGAAGGAGTGGAGGAGGAATTGCTATAGTCAGAGGGTGGTGAGCCTGTGGAATTCTTTGCCACAGCAAGCTCTGGAGGCCAAGTCAATTGATATTTTTAAGGCAGGGGTAGATTTATGATTAGGACGGGTGTTATAGGTTACGGGGAGAAGGCAGGAGAATGGGGTTAGGAGGGAGAGATAGGTCAGTCCTCATTGAATGGTGGGGTAGGCTTGATGGGCCGAATGACCAAATTGTGCTCCTATCAGCTCATGACCTCATGACAAATATTCTAGCACCAAACAAGTTAAATGCGAACTATTTCAAACTCACTCGGTATCACAGACAGCTTCGTTCCAGATCCAAATATGATGTTGTAACCGCTATCCGCACAGTGAATACATGGTGTTCAAAAACTCCCAGGCCAGCGTGTGAAGTGTTGTGCGAGTTGAAACCGGTACAATTGTTGACCTATTCCCTCCACAGGTGCTGCCCATGTGTTCCTCCAACACTTAGTGCTTTGTTCGAGATTCCAGATCGGTACTACACCAGGGGGATACGATTTGCAGAGCCACGGGAAGGAATGGGGACAGACTGGGAGACGGCGGAAAGCCAGACTCGATGGCCGATTGGCCTCATGTTGTGCCGTGACCTTTCTCACGCTGCCTCGGCAAGGCCAGCAGCAAAATCAAGGACGAGTCGCACCCTGACCACTCCCTCTTCTCCCCTCTCCCATCCGGCAAAAGGTATAGAAGTGTGAAAACGCACACCTCCAGATTCAAGGAGCTGTTATTAGGCAACTGAATCATCCCACCACAACCAGAGAGCAGTCATGAACTACTATCTACCTAAGTGGTGACCCTCGGACTATCCTTGATCGGACTTTGCTGGCTTTACCTTGCACTGAACGTTATTGCCATATCACGTATCTATACACTGTAAATGGGTCGATTGTAATTATGTTTTGTGTAGGAAAGAACTGCAGATGCTGGTTTTAATCGAAGGTGGATACAACATACATAGAAACATAGAAATTAGGTGCAGGAGTAGGCCATTCAGCCCTTCGAGCCTGCACCGCCATTCAATATGATCATGGCTGATCATCCAACTCAGTATCCCGTACCTGCCTTCTCTCCATACCCTCTGATCCCCTTAGCCACAAGGGCCACATCCAACTCACTCTTAAATATAGCCAATGAACTGGCCTCAACTACCCTCTGTGGCAGAGAGTTCCAGAGACTCACCACTCTCTGTGTGAAGAAAGTCTTTCTCATCTCGGTCTTAAAGGATTTCCCCCTTATCCTTAAGCTGTGACCCCTTGTCCTGGACTTCCCCAACATCGGGAACAATCTTCCTGCATCTAGCCTGTCCAACCCCTTAAGAATTTTGTAAGTTTCTATAAGATCCCCTCTTAATCTCCTAAATTCCAGAGAGTATAAACCGAGTCTATCCAGTCTTTCTTCATAAGACAGTCCTGACATCCCAGGAATCAGTCTGGTGAACCTTCTCTGCACTCCCTCTATGGCAATAATGTCCTTCCTCAGATTTGGAGACCAAAACTGCACGCAATACTCCAGGTGTGGTCTCACCAAGACCCTGTACAACTGAAGTAGAACCTCCCTGCTCCTGTACTGGAGTAGCTCAGCGGAACAGGTAGCATCTCTGGAGAGAAGGAATGGGTGACGGTTCGGGTCGAGAGAAGGGTCTCGACCTGAAACGTTACCCATTCCTTCTCACCAGAGATGCTCCCATTCCTTCTCTCAAGAGATGCTACCTGTAATCATGTTTTTTTGTCTTTCTGCTGACTGGTTAACACCAACAGCTTTTCACTGTACCTCTGTGCACGTGACAATAAACGTAACAGATACTTTGATTTTTCAAATGACCCCCTTTACCAACTTACTTGGTTCCACGATTAGTTTGGTTCCCTCTCCAAAAGTCAGCGCGGCGGCGTTGCTATACCCCGCACAGTACCATATATCATAGCACAAACCCCGAAGACTGCGTCCGGTTAGATCTGAGAGAGGTATGGTAACACGTTTGCAACTCTCCCAGCGAGGCGCCGTGTGGCCGTTTTAACGCTTCACTGCCCAATTTAATCTGAACTCATTTCTCCATATTACATGAAGGTACCCTTCTCCAGCATAAACGTAATACTTTTTAATCCTGAGCAAAACACACAATGCTGAAGCAGCCGACATGTCAGGCAGCATCTGTGGAGGGAATGGAAAAGCGACGTTTCAGGTTGGGACCCTACTTTAGTCTGACCTAATGTGCTCCTCCAGCACTTTGTGTTTTGGTCAAGATTCCAGCATCTGCAGTCTCTTTCATCTCCAGTTTCAAGTCTGCTACCACAAGTCAGATTGCATTTTCCCCTTGTTGCACCCTGCACCTTCCCCTCTGCTCTACACATTGAATGTTTGATGGTATTCATAAACAGTGTTATCCGATCAGATCGCATAGCGTGCAGAACGAAACCTTTCACTGTACCTCAGTACGCGTGGCAACAATAAACTTAAATCTCAATCGACAGGAATGAATTAGAACGAGAACTTTTTATATGAAATCCTCGCACATACCGCTTTGAAGTACATCGCAAGAAATAGCAATCGCCTCGTGTCCACCTGCAGACCATTGATCTTGGCATTTAAACAGTCTGCAGGATTAGTTTAGTTAAAGTAACGCCGTTTAAATTCACACTGGGCATCCTAGTCAAGGCTAGTATTAGTCACCTCTGATGCAGTTTGTAAATATTCGTAGATGCATGTTTAAATTTCAATCAATGTGCGCACGAACTCACTTGGAATTACAGAGAGCTTTGTCCCGGCCGCGAACACAAGCTGGAAACCAGATCCATCATATCCCACGATGAAAAAACGGTGCACAAAAACCCCTCCCATGCAAGTGAACGGCTATCACAAGGAACCGTCGTTAGATTCAGGGTGATGGCAAATTCATTGCAAATAATGTCGACTGCGGTATTGATATTATTAATCGAACCGATCCCACTGACAAGTTTTTTAATTTTGCCAAATGTTGACGAACATTATTCGACATACCCCACTGTCGAGCACTTGTCAGACGGACGAGTTTGGAAAATATTTGTACCCGCTGGCCTGAGAAGGCAACGTTCTTGTCTCTGCGATGCTTACTGTCAATATTTGTGCTAATGAACAACTTTCATCGATTATGATGCATTAATAGTCCATTGTCTTTTGAGAGATATTAATAAGACGTGCCGTCTCAGCTATGTATCGTTTGACTAATGTTTTAATGCATTAATAAAATATCCATAATTTAATCTGTATTTTGGAATTATATATTTTATGATATAACATGAAATGACGCATTGCATAAGCTCTATTATCAGAATATTGTTCTGTGGGACCTATTCATAAGTGAAGCATTATTTATGATGCATGTTAGAGTAAAGTGCTATATGACAGATTGGTTAGAGATGTGAGATAGACACAAAAAGCTGGAGTAACTCAATGCATCAGGCAGCATCTCTGCAGAAAGGGGAATAGGAGACCCTTCTTCAGACACGCTGAGTGACTCCAGCTTTTTGTGTCTATCTTCGGTCTAACGCAGCAACTGCAGCTCCTTCCTACACATTTAGGTAGATATGTATTGTTTCAGATGCATTGTCGTATTTTCGTTTGACTTATCAATAACTGATAGATTATTAAAGCTGCGCAGTTAGAATACTTTTCACAGAGATGTCTTTCCGGTAATTATTGTTCTCGTTTTATACTTTCAGCAAGCGGAACAAAAGGCGAAACGGAGCCACAATTATCACTCCCACACCCACGGTTCCAGTCAAAATGACAATTATCTCCGTCACATGGTAGACATACGTCTTACACAAAGAAGACATGAGCAACGAATGGTTTCTTGTGCCTAAATCCGCCACTATTTTGTCCTACTTACTGGATTTTACAGTGAGTTTAGCCCCACGACCACAGGAATATCATCATATTCACTCCAACCCCGTCGTAAAAACCTCCACAGTCCACAGTTACTCCATTACCTTACTACCCCCCACATAGAGTCGCAGATTCATAGAGTGATACAGCACGGAAACCACTTGCCCACACCGGCCAACATGTCCCAGCTACACTAGTCCCACCTGCCCGCGTTTGCTCCATATCCCTCAAACTTGTCCTATCCATGTACCTGTCTAACTGTTTCTTAAATGTTTGGGATAGTCCCTGCCTCAACTACCTCCTCTGGCAGTTTGTTCCACACACCCTTTGTGTGAAAACGTTACCCTTCAGATTCCAATCAAATATTTCCCCCTTCACCTTAAACCTATGTCCTCTGGTCCTCAATTCGCCTGCCACGTGCAAGTGAATCTGTGCGTCTACGCGATCTATCCCTCAGTTCAAACATTGTGATAACAAGTCATCAAATTTGACTTTAACATCATTCCTCCGCCATCCTTCTTTCTGGCCCATCTTGGGCTCCATCCTTCTGTTCCTCGCCCTCTCCGGTCCTAATCCTGCGGCAGGCTTTGCAATTAGAATGTGATACCCGCTGCTAATGTCATTTGCACCTAAATTAATGCTGCTTCTAACAGCATTTTGCTGAATATTACCAATTGTTCAGCTTCAATTTAACATTTATGACGAATTCTATTAAAACGTACTTACTGGGTGTCACTGTTAACTTCGTTCCTGGGCCGAATATTTGGTAGTTAGCACCGGAATTCACACAGTACTGTACGCGGTTACAAAAACTGCTTCAGGTCGAATTCTGACTCAAAGCAACACCATTTTAATTCCGTCTACCTTTTTAAATTTCAAATATGTTATGCTGTAGCCTTGTAAATGTATTATCTCCTTGCTCTTCTGGCAGTTATGTTCATGACTTCATAAGTGATAGTAGCAGAATTAGACCATTCGGCCCTTCGAGTCTACGCCATTCGGTCATGGCTGATCTATCTCTCCTTCCCAACCCCATTCTCCTGCCTTCTCTCCATAACCCCTGACACCCGTACTAATCAAGAATCTATCTATCTCTGCCTTAAAAAAATATCAATTGATGGCCTCCACAGCTGTTTGTGGCAATTAATTCCACAGATTCACCACCCCCTGGCTAAAGAAATGCCCCCCCATCTTCCTAATGGAACGTCCTTTATTTCTGAGGCTTTGACCTCTGATCCACCTAGTAGTGAAAACACCCTCTTCACATTCACACTTTCCAAGCCTTCACTCCAGCGAGTACAGGCCCTGTGGCGTCAAATGCTTATCATACGTTAGCCCACTCATTCCTGGGATCATTCTTGTAAACCTCCTCTGGACCCTCACCAGCGCCAGCGCCGCCTTCCTCAGACATGGGGCCCAGAATTGCTCACGATACACCAAATACGGTCTGACCAGCGCCTTATAGGGCCTCAGCATTACATCTCTCTTTTTGTATTCTAGTCTCGAAATAAATGCTAGCATATCAATGCGAAACATAGAAACATAGAAATTAGGTGCAGGAGTAGGCCATTCAGCCCTTCGAGCCTGCACCGCCATTCAATATGATCATGGCTGATCATCCAACTCAGTATCCCGTACCTGCCTTCTCTAGCATATCAATGCGAATTAATGAATTTTATGTTGCAGCATTGGAAAATATAGTATCGGATGCGTTTCTGGCACTTAACCTAAACAGATATCAGTGGAGAGAGCAGAAGTATCGTAAACCAAGGATGGTTGACCTGAGACGTTGACGCTGTGTCTCTCTTCGCCGATGCTGACTCACCGATTGAGTCTTTTTTTGCGTTTACATGTTAATATAAAAATCTGACTTCTAACATGTTGCTGCTTTTTTACGGACCTTTGACTATTCTGGTTTTCTTAGTTTCTGAGGGAAGTTTTAAAAATGTGGGACGAGGTGTACAGGTCGAATACAAAGTTCGATTTGCATATCAAACTAGCCTGGGTAAATTGCCCCTAGTGTGCAGTGAGTTGATGGGAAAGTGGGATAACGTAGAACTAGTGTGAAGGTGTGGTGGTCAGTAGTCGGCGTGGACTCGGTGGGCAAAAAACCTGTTTCCGTGCTGTACCTTTCGATAGATTCAATGAACATATTGACAGATTGTGTAGGAATCACTTACCGGGTGTCACGGTTAATTTGGTTCCTGGCCCGAATGTTAACCTTCTATCGCCCCCACCAGTATTCACACAGTGCCACCCATCAGTACAAAAACACCAGGGGCTAAGTCAGCGCCAAGGGCGAACCTGCTTTCTCGTGTCTCAAGTTACCGCGGTTGGGTTTGAGGCTCAAGAATAGCGCGAGAAAAAAAGAGCAAGAGCCGACAGCCAGGTCCCTCAACCCCCGTCTTACTCATCAATATCAGGTCGACAACTTCTCTTCTGTGTCAGTTGGCCATTACTCCCAATTTATCCGCGCTTTCAAGTATCCCTCTGTCTACATAGAGTCATAGAGTGATACAGTGTGAAAACTGGCCTTTCGGCCCAATTTGCCCACGCCGGCCTACATGTCCCAGCTACACTAGTCCCACCTGCCTGCGCTTGGTCCATATCCCTCCAAACCTGTCCTGTCCATGCAGCTGTCTAAGTATTTCATAAACGTTGGGATAGTCCCAGCCTCAACTACATCCTCTGGCAGCTTGTTCCACACACCCACGACTCTTTGTCTGAAAAAGTTAACTCTCAGATTTCAATTAAATCCTTTCCCCTTCACCTTGAACCTATGTCCTCTGTTCCTCGATTCCCCTACTCTGGGCAAGGTACTCTGTGCATCTACCCGATCTATTCCTCTCATGGTATTATACACCTCTATCAGATCAACCTTCATCCTTTTGCCCTCCAAGAAATAGAGAGCCAGCCTACTCAACCGATAGCTCACACCAATAGCTCACACTGTCTAGTCCTGGCAACGTTCTCGTATATCTTATCTGAACTATTTCAAGCTTGACAATATCTTTCCTATCACATGGTGCCCAGAACTGAACACAATACTCTAAATGCAGTCTCACCAACGTCTTATACAACTGCAGCTGAACTCCCAACTTTTATACATGTTAAACACATCTAATGACCACCATCTATTGGGAAGAGAATTCCTGGGATTGGTTACATTCTCAGAGAGGAGATGCCATCGTCCCTCAGTTATAAGGGATTGTCATCTTATTTTGTAACAATGTTCACTTGTCCAGTGGTTCGCAAGATCTCAACGTCTGTCCTGTATTGAGGATTTTTTATGTTTGATTAATGACAGCCCACGTTCTTCCAAACTCCAATGGATGCACGCACAGTTCTAATGGCTGCGGAGAGGATGTTTCCACTAGTAGAAGAGTTTAGGACCATAGACTCAGAATTGAAGGACGTTCCTTCAGGAAAGAGATGAGGAGGAATTCCTTTACTCAGAGGATGGTGAATCTATGGAATTCATTTCCGCAGAAGGCTGTGGAGTCCAGTTCATTCTATATTTTTTAAAGGCAGAGATAGATAGATTCTTGATTAGTCATAGAGTCATACTGAAACACGCCCTTCGGCCCTACTCATCTCTACCTACCAAGATGCCCATCTACGCCAATCCAATTTGCCTGCGTTTGATTCACGTCCATATAAACGATAGGATAGAGGAGAGATTTAAGAGCGTTTTAGATGGCCACACGGATATGGAGAAATGGACGGATATGGATCATAGAATCATAGAAAATAGATGCAGGAGTAGGCCATTCGGCCCTTCGAGCCTGCACCGCCATTCAATATGATCATGGCTGATCGTCCAACTCAGTATCCCGTACCTGCCTTCTCCCCATACCCCCTGGTCCCTTTAGCCACAAGGGCCACATCTAACTCCCTCTTAAATATAGCCAATGAACTAGCCTCAACTACCTTCTGTGGCAGAGAATTCCACAGACTCACCACTCTCTGTGTGAAAAATGCTCTTCTCATCTCGGTCGGAAAAGACTTCCCCCTTATCCTTAAACTGTGACCCCTTGTTCTGGACTTCCCCAACATCGGGAGCAATCTTCCTGCATCTAGCCTGTCCAACCCCTTAATAATTTTGTAAGTCCCGATAAGATCCCCCCCTCAATATCCTAAATTCCAGCGAGTACAAGCCGAGCCTATCCGGTCTTTCTTCATATGGAAGTCCTGCCATCTCAGGAATCAGTCTGGCGAACCTTCTCTGTACTCCCTCTATGGCAAGAATGTCTTTCCTCAGATTCCTCAGATCACATGCAGACAGAGGAGAGTCCTTTAACTTGGCATCATGTTCGGCACCGAGTTTGTAGCCGATGGAGCTGCTCCTGTGCTCCTGCTGCATACTCTATGCTCTAATTGGAACAACATACTGTTTTCAGTTAAGCTGCAGCAATATCAAAAGAAACAACTCCTTATATTCGCGAGTAAAATGCACACTGTGATATATATTTGAGACATAATGAACTACAGCTGCTAGTTCACAAGAAGGCACAAAGTGCTGGAGTAACTCAACTGGTCAGGCAGCATCTCTGGAGATCATGGATAGGTGATGTTTTGGGGGCCGGGACTATTCTTAGTTGAAGGAGGGTCCAGATCCGAACTCAGGTCTCCTATCCCGAGTTCTCCAGAGACGCTGCCTGACCCGCTGAGTTACTCCAGCACTTTGTATCTTGTGTTACACATTGAGTGTTTCACTGGGCAGAAGAGGATCACATATTTCTTACATGCCCGGACGTTTACTAATGGGAAATGGTAGTTATCCCTATAGGCACACTTTAAGTATATTCAATTATTAATAATTTTACGACACCACATGTCCTAAATATTAAGACTTGAGGAACTGATGTTTATAGTCAATCGGGCATCCTACTTACTGGGCTGTACGGTCACTTTCGTCCCACCTCCAAATACAGGAGGAGTACCTCCAAAGTTATTCACACACCGCTTTACTCCGTCACAAAAACCTTTCCAACACATAGTTACTCAGTTACCCTTGTGCAGCCTGGGCGAAGAGTCATAGCTAGTGCAAAATCACGAGAGGAATAGGTTGGGCAGATGCACAAACTCTCTGGCTGAGAGTAGGGGAATCGAGAACAAGAGGACATAACTTTAAGGTGGGGGGGGGGGGGGGGGGGGGGGGGGGGGGGGGGGGGGGGGGGGGGGGGGTTATTAGGAACCCGATGGGTAACTTTTTCACTCAGAGGGTGGTGGGTGTATGGAACGAGCAGTCAGGGGATGAATTTGAGGCAGGGACTATACCAAGGGTTTGGAAACATTTAGACAGGTACATTGATTGGACGGGTTTCGAGGGGTATGGGTCAAACGCAGGCAGGCGGGACAATTGTCGATAGGATATATTGGCCGGAGTTGGCAAGTCATACGTCACCAGTCATGTGATAGGAGCAGAATTCGGCCATTCGTCCCATCAAGTCGACTGCGTCATTCAATAATGGCTGATCTACCTCTCCCTCCTAACCCCATTCTCCTGCATTCTCCCCCTAACCCCTGACACCCGCACGAATCTCCGCCTTAAAAACATCCATTGACCTAGCCTCGACAGCCTTCTGTGGCAGAGAATTCCACAGATTCACCACGCTTTGACTAAAGAAATTCCTCCCCATCTCCTTCCTAAAGGAACGTCCTTTAATTCTGAAGCTAAGACCTCTGGTCCTGGACTCTCCCACCAGTGGAAACATACTCTTCACATCCACTCTATCCAAGCCTCTCACTATTCGGCAAGCTGGACCGAACGGCCTGTTTCCACGCTGTAAGACTCTGTGACCATGAGTATGAATATTAGACTGTAATCTCAATCCCCTCCTCTCCTGCTCCTGGTCCATCTCACCATCTATCCTTTCCTTCCTGCAACGCCCACCCCTCCAGTCCTGGAGCAGAATTCATCCACTGTCCTCATTGTAAGAGGATTCACGCTGGGATAACTCTTGTACACAGGTTTGAAACAATTTCCCAACACATATTTCTGAATAATGCGAATTGCAGTTTTAGCCCACATGCCTGAAAACCTGGCAATCTGATCCACACATTTAGCAGATTATGTTGATCATTTTCGGATTGAAACACTTACTTGGAGTTACTGTTAACTTTGTTCCTGCGCCGAAGATAATTTTATCATTACTATAACTCACACAGTACTTACCACCGGTACAAAAACGCAACGGGGCTATTTCCCACCCGGGAATAACTTCTCGGATCTGCATCATTGGGATTCGGACCTCTTTCCTTCACCTCCCTCCCCCTTCCCCGCGAAATATCTGTTTTTATTGAATCTCCGCCATTTGGATTTCATGAAGTGATCATTTTTGCAAATCACACCGCACATAACCCAATGCAATGTAATCGGCTTTCTGAAAATAATGCAACACACAAACTGATTTAAATTCTCAATGGTTGTTCGGGAGAATAATTTCTGAAAGGCCTTCACCCCTTTCAACTCGCGGGATTACAGTATTTGAGAACACGAGTTGGAACTATTATGAGAACGATCCCTGCCATTTGTTACTCATGATTGTCCGCAGAATTTCTACTGCGTTTCTGTATCCACCCAGTATCCTTTGCAGGCGATCAGATGGCGACTTGGGGCTGTTGGCTTTTGGAGCACTTTGATGTCTAAAGACTATTTGAACATCTGTTCCAAGACTACTTAAATCAAAATTCAAAATGTTGCTCCCACTCTTCCATGATTGATTCCAGGAACAAACTAACAAGAGAAGCCGGAGGCGGAAACTAAACTATGGACGGAAAATGGGAGTAAGAGGGAGACTGGGAGCCGGAGGGGGGGGGGGGGGGGGGGGGGGGGGGGGTGGGTGAGAGTGTGGGATAAAGGGAGAGCGAGAGAGATAGAGAGGGGAGAGAGAGAGAGAGAGAGGGGGGGAGGGGGCGAGAGCGAGCGGGGATGGGGAGGATAGGTCGCGAAGGAGAGACAGAGAGAAAGAAAGATTGAGAGTACGAGATGGAATTTGTGCGTGAGAGAGAAGACGCGAGAGAGGACAGAAAGAATCGAGGTTGAGTGGGGAGGAAGGCAGAGAGAGAGGGCAGGGAGCGTGCGAGTAGCACTGGATAGCGGTGGATGGACGGAGGGAAACACGACAGAGAGGGAAGAGAGTGAGGACAGAGTGCAGGTAGAGAGGAGGCGATGTCGTTAACTGGAGGCCCATTGATGTGAAATGTTACGCTCTTCCCAGATGGTGTCTGACTTACTAAGTTACTTCACACAACCTAGAATATACAACAGCACGGGAAAGCACCTTTAGCCCACACAGTTGGTGCCGAACATTAAACGAACCCTCTCTGGATCCCTGTTGCAATTATATAGTCATAAAATGATAAAGCGTGGAAACAGGCCCTTCGGCCCAACTTGCCCACAATGTCCGAGCTACACCAGCCCCACCTGCCTGCGTTTGGTCCCACATTCCACCAACCTTCTCCTATTCACAATTCGTATAATCCTGAGGTATTATATTCCCTGCAATTGCAGTTTATTTGGCCTTTCCAAATTTCCAATGCATTTTGGAGAGGAGATTTGAAAGACTGGGAACCAGTTGTACACATTCGACGCGACGACAAAAATACCGAGGGAGTGGCGTTTGAAACACTTACTGGGGGTCACCGTGAGTGTGGTTCCTGCTCCGAATGTTAACTTTCCAGTAGACCCGCCATCATACACACAGTAATATCTGCCGCTACAAAAACAGCAGCGCCCCCATTGCTCAGGAGAGAACTTCTGAAAACTTCCCAGTTGTTTCATGTGGAAATCCTCAATAGTTTCACGCTTGTGTCGAATTTGTAAATCAATTTCCCAGCCTTTCAATGATGTCCTCGGGAGACTGTCCTCTGTTCAATATAACTTCAAAATTGGGAGGTCATGTTGCAGTTGGAACAGACGTTAATGAGGCCGCACTGAGAGCATTGTGTTCAGTTCTGGGCACCATGTTATGGGAAAGATGTTGTCAAGCTTGAACGGGTTCAAAAAGGTTTACGAGGATGTTGCCAGGACTACCGGGTGTGAGCTATAGGGAGAGGTTGAGCAGGCTGGGTCTGTAGTCCTAGGAGCGCAGGATGAGGGGGAATCTTATAGAGGTTTACACAATCATGAGAGGATTAAATCTGGGAGATGCACAAAGTATCTCACCCAGAGTACGGGAATGGAAGAACAGAGGACATATGTTTAAGGTGAAGGGCAAATATTTAATAGGAATCTGACGGGTTTCTTTTTCCACACAGAGGGTGGTGGGTGTCTGGAACATAGAAACATAGAAACATAGACAATAGGTGCAGGAGTAGGTCATTCGGTCCTTCGAGCTTGCACCGCTATTCAATATGATCATGGCTGATCATCCAACTCAGTATCCCGTACCTGCCTTCTCTGGATACCCACTGCTCCCCTTAGCCACAAGGGCCACTTCTATCTCCCTCTTAAATATAGCCAATGAACTGGCCTCAACTACCTTCTGTGGCAGAGAATTCCAGAGATTCGCCACTCTCTGTGTGAAACATGTTTATCTCATCTCGGTCCTAAAAGACTTCCCCCTTACCCTTAAACTGTGACCCCGTGTTCTGGACTTCCCCAACATCTGGAACAATTTTCCTGCATCTAGCCTGTCCAACCCCTTAGGAATTTTGTAGGTTTCTTTGAGATCCCCCCTCAATCTTCTAAATTCCAGCGAGCTGCCAGAGGAGTTGAGGCAGGGACTACAATGTGCCAATGTGCAAGAAACAGTTAGACAGATACATGGATAGGACATGTTTGGGGGGATATGGACCAAACGCGAGCAGGTGGGACTGGTGCAGCTGGGAAATATTGGCCAGTATGGGCAAGGTGGGCCGAAGGGCCTGTTTCCACGCTATGACTCTATTACAATGACCAGAATACAGCTTTCGAGGGATATGGGTCAAACGCAGGCAGGCGGGACAATTGTCGATAGGATATATTGGCCGGAGTTGGCAAGTCATACTTGTGAACAGATGCTGTCTGACCCGCTGAGTTCCCCCATCATGTTGTATGTTGCTCGATCACTGCTCGATTATTCTGCTCCCCGTGGAATCCAAGCAAAGACACAAACATGTATACGTGTGTTCGAATCCCATTCCCTTTCTTCACGTTTCCTGGTCTATCTCTGGATCTGTCCGTTGCTTCGCCACCCCCCTCACCATTTGTGTAACAAGGTCTCCCCACATTTTAACCTCCGCCCTTAGAAGTGACGAATATATAAAGTTATGGGCTTATGAACACACCTGGTTCCATATCCTTTACGTCCGTTTAAAGCATATTTGTATAATTACTGTGGTATTGTACGGAACGCACAGGAACCTAAGCTGCTATTATCGTTTGCAAGTGAGTAAAACAATATCTTTGAAAATATCCCCATAATACATGAATTGCACAGTTGTCGACACAATTCCTGGTAATCCCGGGAGCTGATGGAAGCATTAAACGGAAAGGGAACACAATTAATACATTTTCTTTTGAAAAACTTACTGGGCGTCACTGTTAACCTCGTTCCTGCGCCGAATGTTATCTTATAAGTACCATCATTCACACAGTGCTCATCAGTGATGCAAAAACATATCGGGGCTATTTCCATGCTGGGAACAACAATATCACTTGGCAGCAATGATCAGTGCGGGTGTCAGGGGTTATGGGGAGAAGGCAGGAGAATGGGGTTCAGAGGGAAAGGTCGATCAGCCATGATTGAATGGCGAAGTAGACTTGATGGGACGAATTTAATTACGTGGAGAATCGTATTGCAAATATCCACATTGTAATGTTACTGGACATTAGAATAAATGTTGTTGCTACTTAAAGATCTTCAGGATCAATGTAATATTAATGACAGTGAGAGAAAGAGAGAGACAGGGAGAGAGAGAGAGAGAGAGAGAGAGAGAGAGAGAGAGAGAGAGAGAGAGAGAGACAGAGAGAGAGAGAGAGAGAGAGAGAGAGAGAGAGAGAGAGAGAGAGAGAGAGAGAGAGAGAGAGAGAGAGAGAGAGAGAGAGAGAGAGAGAGAGAGAGAGAGAGAGAGAGAGAGAGAGAGAGAGAGAGACAGAGAGAGAGAGAGAGAGAGAGAGAGAGAGAGAGAGAGAGAGAGAGAGAGAGAGAGAGAGAGAGAGAGAGAGAGAGAGAGAGAGAGAGAGAGAGAGAGAGAGAGAGAGAGAGAGAGAGAGAGAGAGAGAGAGAGAGAGGGGGGGAGAGAGAGAGAGAGAGAGAGAGAGAGAGAGAGAGAGAGAGAGAGAGAGAAGTGAGAGAGAGAGAGAGAGAGAGAGAGAGAGAGAGAGAGAGAGAGAGAGCGAGAGAGAGAGAGGGAGAGAGAGAGAGAGAGAGAGAGAGAGAGAGAGAGAGAGAGAGAGAGAGAGAGAGAGAGAGAGAGAGAGAGAGGCGGGGGGGGGGGGGGGGTCAACGGGAGGTTCATTGACCTGAAAGATTGAGTCTGATACTTTCTGCACATATGCTGCCTGACGTTTCCGCAGTTCTTAATTCTGTTTTAGATTTCTTGCATTTGCAGTTTATTTGGCATTTCTTCGGTTTTGCTTTCTTCATTTTCGACGCAATGTTTGAACTGATTAGTGCGGATGTCAAGGGTGATGGGGAGAAGGCGGGAGAACGGGGTTGAGAGGGGAAAATAGATCGGCCATGATTGAATGGCGGAGTAGCCTCGATGGGCCGAATGGCCTAATTCTGCTCCTGAACTAATTGTACAAAATCAACACAACACGAATATTGCGCTCCTGTCGCTTGAAACACTTACTTGGGGCCACGGTCAGCTTGGTCCCTGTTCCGAATGTTAACTGTCCAGTAATCGCACCAGTATTCACACAGTACTAACTACCCGATCAAAAACACCAGCGCGTACATGTCTCCAGGGTTGAACTTCGTAACGTTCATCTGCCAGGAGGTGTTTTATGCCCAATTCTTCAACAGTCATGGCAATTGCGTTCAATTTGTAAACCAGTTCCCAGCCTTTTAATGGACACAAACAAACTGGAGCAACTCGGAGGGTCAGGTAGGATCTCTGGAGGAAAGCAATAGGTGATGTTTCAGATCGATTGAGATCGAGTACAGAGAAGGTTCACCAGACTGATTCCTGGGATGGCACGACTTCCATATGAAGAAAGACTGGATAGACTTGGCTTGTACTCGCTGGAATTTAGAAGATTGAGGGGTGATCTTATAGAGACTTACAAAATTCTTAAGGGGTTGGACAGGCTAGATGCGGGAAGATTGTTCCCGATGTTGGGGAAGTCCAGGACAAGGGGTCACAGTTTAAGGATAAGGGGGAAGTCTTTTAGGACCGAGATGAGAAAATCGTTTTTCACACAGAGAGTGGTGAATCTGTGGAATTCTCTGCCACAGAAGGTAGTTGAGGCCAGTTCGTTGGCCATATTTAAGAGGGAGTTGGATGTGGCCCTTGTGGCTGAAGGGATCAGGGGGTATGGAGAGAAGGCAGGTACAGGATACTGAGTTGGATGATCAGCCATGATCATATTGAATGGCGGTGCAGGCTCGAAGGGCCGAATGGCCTGCTCCTGCACCTATTTTCTATGTTTCTATGATTCCTTTCTTCAGGCCCTTTGTCCCTTTCTCCGGAGATGCTGTCAGACCCGCTGAGTTACTCCAGCCTTTTGTGTCTACCTTCGGTGTAATCCAGCACCTGCAGTTCCTTCCTACACAATATGGAACAAGATCCCTTTCATAGCGCCAGGCTGCGATTACAGATTAATTTTGGTCGCAGTTTAAGGAAACCTGCGGTATGAAACGATTGATGACAACATCTTTGAAAAGATTTCAAAGTAGCTTTAAAATGAAATGCAATGTTGTAACAGTATTGCCAGATTAACCCAAGGACTTACTCAACTGGAGCTGCTTGCTGAATACGTTATTCCTTGGAGCGCAGGAGGCTCAGGGGTGATCTTATAGAGGTGTAAAACAATATGAGAATTGACGGGGTCTGTCTGATTCTTTTACTCGGAGTAGGGGAATCAAGAACCAGAGGACACACGTTTAAGGTGAGAAGCCCGAGATTTAATAGAAACCTGTGGGGCAAACCTCACACAGAATGGGGTGGGTGTGTGGAACGAACTGCCCGAACCGTTGAGGCAAGTACCATAACAGTATTTAAAAGATACTTAGACAGGAAGATAGATAGGAAAAGCTTAGAAGGATATGCGTCAAACGCGGGCAAAAGGCGGAAGGTGTGTGAGGCGGCATGAACGAGCTGGGCCGATGGGCCTGTTTAAGTGCTGTATTACTCTATTAGTCTATGTGGAACAACACATTGTTTTGAATTAAAGTGCAAAACTAGCGTCAGACCCAGTGGTACAGCGGTGAAGCTGCTGCCTTCACAGAGACCCGGGTTCGATTCTGACCACAGGCGCTGTCGGTGTGGAGTTTGCACGTCTCCCTGTGAACGCTTTGGTTTCCTCTGGGTGCTTCGGTTTCCTTCCACATCTCAAAGACGTGCTGCTTTGTAGATTAATTGTCCCCCCCCCCCTTGTAAATTACCCCTAGTGTGTAGTGCTATAACCAGTGCGAATGTGGTCGGCGTGGAATCGGCGGGCCGAAGGTCCTATTACCAAGCTGTATCACTAAACTAATCTAAACTAAACTAAACTCAACTCAACTCAACTAAACCAAACTAAACCAAACCAAATTAAGACGCAGGAGGTAATTCCTTACATCTATAAGTAAGTAATCACTTGTGATGCATATGAGTTATTTAATTGGTCAGCAGAGGGACCATAGCTGAGTAACATGTTAGCGCTTTCATGCCCAGTCGTGCTCCTAACAATTATGGTTTCCTGACAAAGCTTTGGGGATTTGGTAACAACTTCGTATTGAAGGGTTCAAAGAAGATCTACGAGGATGTTGCCAGGTGTAGAGGGTGCGAACCTATAGGGATAGGTTGAGTAGGCTCTATTCCTTGGAGCGCAGGAGGATGAGGGGTGATCTTATAGAGATGTCCACAATCATGAGAGGAATAGATCGGGTGGACGCACAGAGTCTCTTGCCCAGAGTAGGGGAATCGAGGAGCACAGGACCCAGGTTCAAGGTGAAAGGGAAAAGATTTAACATGAATCTGAGGGGTAACCTTTTCACACAAAGGGTGGTGGGTGTATGGAACAAGCCGCCAGAGGAGGTCGTTGAGACTGGGACTATCCCAACGTTTAAGAAACAGTTGGATAGGTACATGGATAGATAGGACAGGTTTGGAGGGATATGGACCATATGGAGGGCAAGTTGGGCCGAAAGGCCTGTTTCCACACTGTATCACTATATGACTTTGACATTATGACTATGGACATTAGCACTCGAGTAACTGGTCAATATTAGTGGCTGGACACATCAACGCATTGTCTACTTACTGGGTTCCACGCTCAGCCTCGTCCCATCTCCAAACATGAGAGCTGTTCCCAAACCATCCACACGGCATTTAACTCCATTACAAAATCTCTTCAGACCAGTCTTGTGCAGTCAATTCTTTACCTCACGCTGCCCATATAGCGAATCATAAAGTTTGAATGGAGCTACATTCCCATTGACTCAGCCTGAAGAAGGGTTCGGTCATTGTGATTTACAGGGATTAAAACAATTTCTTCACAAAGCCTTTAGTTTTTACACTGCACTTTTAGAGATATCCGTGTGATAGGAGCACCATTAGGCCATTCGGCCCATCGCGTCTAATCCACCATTCACTGATCTATCCATGGTTGATCTATCTCTCCCTCCGATCCCCATTCTCCTGGCTTCTCCTCATAAGCCGTACTACTCAAGAATCTATCAATCTCTGCCTTAAGATATGGTAACCACGCGTAGAATTTATGCAGAAAGGCAAGAATTTTGATAACTCTCCTTTTGAAATACTTACTGGGCGTCACAGTTAACTTTGTTCCTGTCCCGAATATTAGTTTATCACTGGCATCACTCACACAGTGTTACGCACCCGCACAAATACACATCGGGGTCTACTGTTCACATACATACTAGGTTCAACTCTTTGTTTAGTCCCTCAGGTACAGGTGTGTGAAAACGCACACCTCCAGATTCAGAGACAATGTCTTCCCAGTTGTTATCAGGCAACGTACCAATCCTACCACAACAAGGGAGCAGTCCTGAGCTACCGTCTACTTCATTAGATACACTCGGACTACCTTTGATCGGAATCACTAACTTTATCTTGCACTAAACATTATTCACGTTATTCTCTTCATCGTGTATCTGTACACCGTGGATGGCTGGATTGTAATGATGTATTGTCTTTCTGCTGAAAGTACACAACACACAAGAAGAGTTTTTCTCTGTACCCCAGTAAACGTGACAACTAACTAACTAACTAACTAACTAACTAACTAACTAACTAACTAACTAACTAACTAACTAACTAACTAACTAACTAACTAACTAACTAACTAACTAACTAACTAACTAACTAACTAACTAACTAACTAACTAACTGACTGACTGACTGACTGACTGACTGACTGGCTGACTGACTGACTGACTGACTGACTGACTGACTGACTGACTGACTGACTGACTGACTGACTGACTGACTGACTGACTGTCTGTCTGACTGTCTGACTGACTGACTGACTGACTGACTGACTGACTGACTGACTGACTGACTGACTGACTGACTGACTGACTGACTGACTGACTGACTGACTACTGACTGACTGACTGACTGACTGACTGACTGACTGACTGACTGACTGACTGACTGACTGACCGACCGACTGGACTGACTGACTGACTGACTGACTGACTGACTGACTGACTGACTGACTGACTGACTGACTGACTGACTGTCTGACTGACTGACTGTCTGACTGACTGACTGACTGACTGACTGACTGACTGACTGACTGACTGACTGACTGACTGACTGACTGACTAACTAACTGACGAACGAACGAACTAACTAACTTCCAAATATAAGTGTTGTTGCTATTCCTGCATTTGCACAATAATGAACCTCGTCATCAAAAGCTCTCCACTTATTCCTTGGTCAGTTATGCTTCTACTCCATGCAGTGCAATGAAAGAGATGGAAAAATGTACATCTTCATATTAACTCCATTGCCCTTCTACGCCACTAGTCCACCCCTTGCTGGACCCCTCCCTCCATCTCTGGGATCGGATTCACTCCAGCGCTTATTCCAACAGGACATCAAGTTCCGAGATCCTTTGCGTCTGGGTTTAAGCCATGTATTCAGAAACATTTCTGATTAATACTAATTACATAGAACACGAAACAGTGCAGTGGTGACACAACCAACGGCAGATGCTGATTTACACACAAAAATACAGAAAGTGCTGAAAAGTTGGAGTAACTCAGCGGGTCAGAAAGCATCTCTAGAGAAAAGGAATAAGTGACGTTTGGGGTCGAGACCCTTCTTCAGACTGAGAGTCAGGGGAAAGGGAAACGAGATATATATGGACGGTAATATGGAGAGATATAGAACAAATTAATGAATGATATGCAAAAAAGTAACGATGATAAAGGAAACAGTGTTTACAGTGAGCTAGGTGAAAACGCGTTCCAGACAATAAAACTTAACAAGACAACTTTGAAGCTACTACGACTTGGGTGAGGGAGGGATGGAGAGAGAGGGTGATGAACGGGTTACTTGAAGTAAGATAAATCAATATGAATGTCGCTGGATTGTAAGCTTCCCAAGCGAAATATGAGCTGCTTCCCCCCCCCCCCCCCCCCCACCCCGACACAAAGCGAAATGTATCTTTTGGAACTACTTACTGGGCGTCACTGTTAACTTCGTCCCCGGCCCGAAGATTATCTCGGTGAGACCAGAATCCACACAGTGCTAATCACCAGTACAAAAATAGCTCAGTCTGATTTTGACTCTGAGATGGACAATTTAGCTCGGAATAATTTTGATTCCGATCTCCTTTTGATAGGAAATATATTTTTCTATTGATTTTTCTCCAACGTTACGACCAGTCGTTCAATCATATACACTTATAACCATTTCGTGAAATCTCACTCCTCAGAACCCAACCCAGAGGAATCGGTAACCTTCAAACAGAACGTTAATCCAAAGTAAATTAGACAATAGACAATGGACAATAGAAAATAGACAATTGACAATAGACAATAGACAATAGACGATAGACAATAGACAATAGACAATAGACAATAGACAATAGACGATAGACAATGGACAATAGACAATAGACGATAGAAAATAGACAATAGACAATCGACAATAGACAATAGACGATAGAAAATAGACAATAGACAATCGACAATAGACAATAGACGATAGACAATAGACAATGGACAATAGACAATAGATGATAGACAATAGACAATGGACAATAGACAATAGACAATATACAATAGACAATGGACAATAGACAATACACAATGGACAATAGACAATAGACAATAGACAATAGACGATAGACAATAGACAATAGACAATCGACAATAGACAATAGGTGAAGGAGTAGACAATTCGGGCCCTCGAGCCAGCATCGCCATTCAATGTGATCATGGCTGATCATCCACAATTAGTACCCCGTTCCTGCACCCTCTCCATATCCCTTAACTCCACTATCCCTAAGAGCTCTATCAAATTCGATGTTACAATCTGATCCATATCAATCCCTCAGTGTCGAGGTTCTGCAGTTGACGCCACTTATATGATCAAATGCAATGAAGATTTGATTGTTTGTCTTTTGATTATTTGCAGAATGTCTACTTTCTCTATTCATATAACATTCTTTAAAGGTGTGGCTGAAGGGAGACCCGATGGAAGTATATAGAAATACGGGTGACATTGATAGGGGAGACAGAACCTTTTTTCCCCCCCACTAAAAATGTCAAAAACTGGAGGCACGGCCATGGGGCGTGAGGGAAAATGTTTAAAGGAGATGTACCTGCCAAGTTTTTTTTTACATAAAAAGTTATGGGTACCTGGAACACGCTACCAGGGTTGGTGTTGAAAGTAGAAGCAATAGTGGTATTTAAGAGACTTTTGGATCGGCACATGGATATGCAGAGAATGGAGAGATGGATTATGGCCAGGCAGAGGAGATTAGTTCATTTTAGCACACATATTGTGGGTCGAAGTGTCTGTTCCAGCTGCACTGGTCTATGTTCGATGTTCTATATGTCAGGGACATACTGTTATCTTATTGAAACATATAAGATTATTAAGGGTTTGGACACGCTAGAGGCAGGAAACATGTTCCTGATGTTGGGGGACTTCAGAACCAGGGGCCACAGTTTAAGAATAAGGGGTAAGCCATTTAGAACGGAGACGAGGAAACACGTTTTCTCACAGAGAGTGGTGAGTCTGTGGAATTCTCTGCCTCAGAGGGCGATGGAGGCCGGTTCTCTGAATACTTTCAAGAGAGAGCTAGATAGGGCTTTTAAAGATGGCTGTGTCAGGGGATATGGGGAGAAGGCAGGAACGGGGTACTGATTGGGGATGATCAGCCATAATCACATTTATTGGCAGTGCTGGCTCTAAGGGCTAAATGGCCTACTCCTGCACCTATTGTCTATTATCTAATGCCTATATACGAACGTAGAAGTATCTGAGTGAAATCAAGTGAGCACAATTTGATCCACAGCTCCTCTCAGCCCGTGAGATGCTTCTGAATGAAGGGGACGGACACATATTTGGAGGAACATAGACTCACGTCAGTTATTTATTAATACTTACTTGGGTCTACAGTTAATTTAGTCCCAGCTCCAGTCCAGAACCGAGGGCTACAGTTTAACAATAAGGGGTCAGCCATTTAGAACGGAGAGGAGGAAATACATCTTCACACAGAGAATTGTGAGTTTGTGGAATTCTCTGCCTCAGAAAGCGGTGGAGGCCAGTTCTCTGGATACTTTTAAGAGAGAGCTGGATAGTGCTCTTAAAGATACCGGAGTCAGGGGATAAGGATACAAGGCAGGAACGGGGTACTGATTGTGGATGATCAGCCATGATCACATTGAATGGTGGTGCTGGCTCAAAGGGCCGAATGGCCTACTGCTGCACCTATTGTCTATTGTCTTTTGACAAAGACTCATACAGCTCGAAAAAGGTTATTCGGCCCTTCGCGCCCGAACTGTCAAATTCATAGAAACATAGAAACATATAAATTAGGTGCAGGAGCAGGCCATTCGGCCCTTCGAGCCTGCACCGCCATTCAATATGATCATGGCTGATCATCCAACTCAGTATCCTGTACCTGCCTTCTCTCCATACCCCCTGATTCCTTCAGCCACAAGGGCCACATCCAAACTCCCTCTTAAATATGGCCAACGAACTGGCCTCAACTACCTTCTATGGCAGAGAATTCCACAGATTCACCACTCTCTGTCTGAAAAACGATTTTCACATCTCGGTCCTAAAAGACTTCCCCCTTATCCTTAAACTGTGACCCCTTGTCCTGGACTTCCCCAACATCGGGAACAACTTCCTGCATCTAGCCTGTCGAACCCCTTAAGAATTTTGTAAGTCTCTATGAGATCACCCCTCAATCTTCTAAATTCCAGCGAGTACAAGCCAAGTCTATCAACTCTTTCTTCATATGGAAGTCGTGCCATCCCAGGAATCAGTCTGGTGAACCTTCTCTGTACTCCCTCTATGGCAAGAATGTCATAGAGGGAGTACAGAGAACGTGCACGAATTCACGCTGATCCTACACGAATCCCATTTCGATATTACCATCAAGTCCACAGGCTCTTATCTAGAGGGTGGAAACAATTTACAGGGGCCAAGTAAACTGCCGAAGCGCACGTCTTTAAGATACCGGGGGAGAGCAGAGCACCAAAGGAAACCCATTCGGTCACAGGCTGAAGGTGCAAACTCCACATAAAAAAAAAACGGCGGAGGTCAGGATCGAACCAACGACTCTGGAGCATTAAGCCAGCAGCGAAACTAGTCGTGCCAATGTCACTGACATGAACCGTTATCTCTGCTTCTTTCTCCACGAGTGTTGGCCCGCCTGCTGAATATTCTCTGCATTTCAGATTTTTGGCGTTTGCAGGATATCCGTGTCGGGCTTTTTGTCTGCAAGGCTCTATTTTGGATTTGGGAGATAATTCTTAAAACACTGGGAGTCAATTTTACCCATGGATAGGAGCACAAGAACGTTGGCAGATGGGACTTTAACATACTCACTGGGTGTCACGATTAACCTGGTTCCTGCGCCGAATATTAACTTTCCATAACTTGCACCAGTATCTACACAGTGCTAACTAGCGGTTCAAAAACACTGGGCAAGGGCACAGGTGAAAGGCAATAGAATATCCCGCCGTTGCATTATTCTATAAATGTAATTATATTTGTGTGAATGTGTCTGTGGGACAATGTCTGATCTAATGTGCACTTTCTCCATTTGACTGCACAGGTTTTTCCTCAGAGTGCTTCTGTTTTAAGTTTAGTTTGGAGACACAGCGTGGAGAGAGTTCCTTCAGAGCCAAAGGGAACCAATCGGTCCCAGGTTCAATCCACGCAGCCAACAGCGGAGGTCAGGAACTAACCCAAGACGCTGGAGATGTAAAACAGCAGCTAAACTACCTGTGCCAATGTTACTGATCTGAAACTTTATCTCTCTGCCTCTTTCTCCCCTGCATGGATTTCTGCCTCTATCTACCCACCTACTTAATTTTACCTGCATTTCAGATTTTGATCGTTTGCAGGATTATTGTGTTTAGCATTTTGCCTGCTAGGTTATATTTTGATTTGGAGGGAAAATTCTTGGAACAATGGGAGTCAGTTCAGATGTGATAAGAGCACCATTAGTCCATTCGGCCCATCAGGTCTACTCCGCCATTCCATCGTGGCGGATGTATCTCTCCCACCTATCCCCATTCTCCCCATGACCCCTGACACCCGTACTAATCAACAATCTATCCATGTGTTAGAAGGAACTGCAGATGCTGATTTAAATTCTTAAGATAGACACAAAAAACTGGAGTAACTCGGCGGGACAGGCAGCATCTCCGGAGAGCGGGAATCGGTGACGTTTCGGGCCGTATCGACCCTGAAGAAGGGTCTCGACCCGAAACGTCACGCATTCCTTCTCTCCAGAGATGCTGCCGGAGATGTCCCGCCGAGTTACTCCAGCTTTTTGTGTCTATCTTAAGAATATATCCATCTCTGCTTTACATAATACCCATTGACGACCTCCAAAGCCTTATGTGGCAAAGAATTCCACAGATTCACCACCCTCTGACAAACTAAATTCCTCATCACCTCCTTCGGAAAGAACCGTTCTTTAATTCCGAGGCCTGGACTACACTAGAGTCTAGTCCCAGACTCTCCCACGAGTGGAAATATCCTCTCCAATATAAGTTTAATAAGTTTCAACGAGGCCCCCCTCATCCTTCTAAACTCCAGCCAGCACAGGCCCAGTACCTTCATGCGCTGATCATATCTTAATCCACTCATTCCTGGGATCAATCTTGCAAACCTCCTCTGGACCCTCTCCAGAGCGAGCACAGGCTGCCTCAGATATGTTGTCCAATTTTGCTTTACAAAACTTGAAGTGCGGCCTGACCAGCGCCTCATAGAGGCTCTTCATTACATCCCTGTTTTTGTATGCATGCCCTCTCGAAATAAGTGCAAGCATTGTGTTTGGCTTCCCTACTGCCGATTCGACTTGCCGATTAATTTTTGGGGAATTCTGCACAAGGACTCCTAAGTCCCTTTGCGCCACCGAATTCTGGATTCCCACCCGATTTAGAAAATAGTCTACGCGTTTATTCCAACTACCAAAATACACGACTCCACATTTTGCTGCACTATATTCGATCTACCACTTCTCTGACCATACTCGCAACCTGTCCAAGGTCTACACATTGGTAGGAAGACAATAACATATGCTGATTTGGACTTCAAAATACTTACTGGGTGTCACGGTTAACCGGGTTCCTGGTCCGAAAGTTACCTTTCCATAACCTGAACTAGCATCCACACAGTGTTAACTCCCGGGACAAAAACACAGGAGCTGCCTTGATGAAGAGGAACGGAATCTTCCCCGTGATATATTTCTGGTAACTTTAGTTAGATTAAAATTAATATGTGCATTGGACATATATTTGTTGACATTTGAACTTTCTCCCTTTGACTCCATGGGGTTTCCTCAAGGTGCTCCTGTTTTCTTGTTTAGTTGGGAAATACACCATGATAACAGGTCCTTCAGCCCATCTAGTCCACACCGACCATCGATTACCACTTCACACTAGCTCTTTGATATCTCACTTTCTACCCACTCCCTTCACGCTGGGACAATTAATTTTCAGGAGGCAATTAGCCGACAGAGCCACAAGTCTTTGTGACGCAGGGGGGAAACCGTAGCACCCGGAGGAAATACGCGCGTTTACAGGAGGAACGTGCGAACTCCACACAATCAGCACCCGAGGTCGGGATCGAACGCGTGTCCCTGGCGCTGTGCGGCATCAGCTCTACCAGCTGCACCACAGCGCCGCACATTGATCTACCTTCCCTTTGACCATTCAGAAGGCGTTTCAACGCCGACAGAGTGTTGGTTCTATCCAGAGACAAAACACTTGGAGATTTACAATATTTTACGCTACTTCAAGCACACTGGTCACTGAATGGATCATTAGGATTTGTTACTTACTGGGTTCTACCGTAACTCTGGTCCCGCTTCCAAAATGTATTACATTAGTACCTCCTTGATTCACACGGAGGCTAACGCCAACACAAAAACCTCAGGTCAACATATTTCAATTACTATTACGCCCTTTCCGACTGAAAGAGCATCTCTTTTTTTGATGTTATCCTAACCCCCTCCTATTCTTGAAGAGCATCTCCAACTCCCCCCTTCCTGTCTCCTAATTGATCCCATCCCTGTCGTTTGGAAGCCCGCCAGGGTCTCCAAGGAGCAGAACCTCTCCTGCTCAATTTCACATTCCTGGTAAAGGGTTTATTTTACGTATAATACTGAACGATTTTGCGAAATAACATGACCACAATTTATTTCACAAAGTATTTCCTGCGCAATTTCTTGCTTGATATTCTTTGCGATTTGTAAAGAAATCCTCGGAGATTTGCAATGTGCGAACAAACCTCGAGCTCAACAATAATGAAGCATTGCGATGGGAAATACTTACTTGGTGACACGATTAGCTTAGTTCCTGAGCCGAATGTTAGCTTGAAATCGCCGCTATTCACACAGTACTTATCACCAGTACAAAAAGCATATTGGGGTTTGAAGAAGGGTCACGACCCGAAACGCCACCTATTCCTTTTCTCCAGATATGCTGTCTGACCCTCTGAGTTACTCCAGCTTTTTGTGTCTACCTTGGGGTAACGTGTTACTCGGAGGTACTTCCCAGCTCTGGTACTAAAGTGGATACATGCATTGTGAAGCCCCCTTCAAAGAAACGAATGGATATTTCGAAAAATTATTATCAATCGTTAAAGAAGTTGTGAAATCACATTGAATGCAATTTGGCAATAACGGGCAACAAAGAGGGAAAAGTTAGAAACATGGAAACATAGGTGCAGGAGGAGGCCTTTCGGCCCTTCGAGCCAGCACCGCCATTCAATATGATCATGGCCGATCATCTAAAATTAGTGACCCCATTCCTGATTTTTGCCCGTATCCCTTGATTCCTTTAACCCTAAACCCTGACATATGATGTACTCAGCTCTATCTTCCGTTTCCAATATTGACTGATTGTTCCTTTTGGACATTAATTAACGTCATTTATTTAATACTCCAAGCCAGCACTTGATGGTCGGCATTAAATTCATCAACATGTTGCCTTTGAAATAACGGTCACCATACAGTTTGCCTCTGTGTGTTAGGGTGAAGTTACAAGGCCACGGGGAGCCTCTGAACACTATCTTATATTATTATAATGACAGCGTGGAAACAGGCCCTGTGGCCCACACAGTACACGCCGGCCATCGACCACATGTTCACACATTCCCTCTACTTCCAACAAGCTCGGGGCAACATGCAGAGGCCAATTAACCTACAAAATCGCACATCATGGGGATATAGGTTGCGGCAGGGAGGGAATAGCTTTAAGGTGAGAGGGACGAAGTTTCGAAGTCTAGAAGGGATAAGAGGCGGACACTTTTGATTTACACAGAAGGTGGTAGGAACGCGCTATCAAGGCTGGTTGTGAGGGCAGGGTTTGTAAGACCTTTAGATAGACACATGGCTATTCAGGGAGAGGATGGATATGGATCAAGTATAAGCAGAGATTGGTTTAACCTGACATTCGGCACGGACATTGTTGGGCCGAATGGCCTGTCCCTGTGCTGTACTGTTCTATCTTTCATACAGTAGGCATCGCCTGCCATGTTATAGTATTCCCTTCATAGCCATTTGACTGCTTGCTCGTGTATTCCTTTCACCCCCGTCAATGACTACCAGCCCGGGGGAAGTGCTCGCACACCTCTAGATTCAGGGACAGTTTCTTCCCAGCTGTTATCAGGCAACTGAATCATCCTATCATAACCAGAGAAGCACTAAATTACTATCTACCCCTTTTGTGATCCTCGGATCCTTGGACGGACTTTGCTGGCTTTACCTTGCTCTAAGCGTTATCCCCTTACCATGCATCTATACACAGTAAATGGCTCGATTGTAATAGAAACATAGAAACATAGAAAATAGGTGCAGGAGTAGTCCATTCGGCCGTTCGAGCCTGCACTGCCATTCAATATGATCATGGCTGATCATCCAACTCAGTATCCTGTACCTGCCTTCTCTCCATATCCCCTGATCCCTTTAGACACAGGACCACATCTAACTCCCTCTTAAATATAGCCAATGAACTGGCCTCAACTACCTTCTGTGGCAGAGAATTCCAGAGGCTCACCACTCTCTGTGTGAAAAATGTTTTTCTCATCTCGGTCCTAAAAGACTTCCCCCTTATCCTTAAACTGTGACCCCTTGCCTTGGACTTCCCCAACATCGGGAACAATCTTCCTGCATCTTGTATTGTATTGTCTTTCTCCAGACTGAATAGAACGCATCAAAAACAAATTTCCAATGTGTCCCGGTACCTCGGCACACATGGCAATAAACTAATCTGAACGAACGTTGTCAAAGGTTAAGAACTACTTTTTAGATTTGTTTATGTATCTTATCTTTAACATCACCCGTTGACAGTTACTGTTAACATGCTAGTTATTGGGACAGCTTTTAACTATCATAACATTTTATTGGCTGCAACGTCCTTTGAGGCCTTCAAGGCGTGCAAGGCGCCATTTAATTGCTGGGCCCATTTAGCAATCGCATGTTGCTATCAGTCACCTGATGTCTCATTCCACTAATCTCCAAAGGGTGAAGGCCCAAACTGTTTAACCTGTCTTCAGAAACGCGTTCCGTCATCCAACAAGTCAATTTGATTAATATTGTCTGTGCTACCGCCAATGAAAGTATACAATACTGAATCATTCAGACCAGAGCTGTACTCGGCACTCCAGATGCGGTCACACTAGGGGATACGTGGTTGCGGCGTAATTGCCTGATTTGTTGAGGCCGTACGCCTACAAGGAACTTCAGGTGCTAGAATCTTGTGTCGAACTCAAAATGTTGGGGTAACTCGGTGGGTCAGTCAGCACCACGAGAGCACTATAGAAACATAGGAAATAGGTGCAGGGGTAGGCCATTCGGCCCATCGAGCCTGCACCGCCATTCAATATGATCATGGCTGATCATCCAACTCAGTATCCTGTACCTGCCTTCTCTCCATACCCCCTGATCCCTTTAGACACAGGACCACATCTAACTCCCTCTTAAATATAGCCAATGAACTGGCCTCAACTACCTTCTGTGGCAGAGAATTCCAGAGGCTCACCACTCTCTGTGTGAAAAATGTTTTTCTCATCTCGGTCCTAAAAGACTTCCCCCTTATCCTTAAACTGTGACCCCTTGCCTTGGACTTCCCCAACATCGGGAACAATCTTCCTGCATCTTGTATTGTATTGTCTTTCTCCAGACTGAATAGAACGCAACAAAAACAAATTTCCAATGTGTCCCGGTACCTCGGCACACATGGCAATAAACTAATCTGAACGAACGTTGTCAAAGGTTAAGAACTACTTTTTAGATTTGTTTATGTATCTTATCTTTAACATCACCCGTTGACAGTTACTGTTGACTGCATCCATCACTACGTCGCCTTACTTACTGGGTTGGACTGTCAGTCTGGTCCCAGCGCCTAATGTCAGTGGAGAACCTGCTCCTAGATTCACACAATGCCCAACCCCAGCACAAAAACCTTCCTTACTTTCTGATTTTCTTCTGCTGGGACCGCACGTCACCAACTCCCTGCTGTCCAAACCCTGCCTGCTCCATTCCTTATCCCCTTCTATCCCTCCCCCGCCACTCCCCACTGGAAAGTGCCGGGACATGTGGCGCAGCGGGTAGAGTCCCGCGTTCGACCCCGACCTCGGGTGCTGCCTGTCCAGAGTCTGTACGTCCTCCCCGTGACCGCGTGTGTTTTCTCCGGCTGCTCCGGTTTCCTCCCACATTCCAAAGACGTAGGTTAATTGGCTTCGGTAAGTTGTAAATTTGTCCCGAGTGTGTAGGATAGTGCTAGCGTATTGGGTGATCGCTCGTCGGCACCGACTCGGTGGGCCGAAGGGTCTGTTTCCACGCTGTATCTCTAAAATCTAACATCTAAAGTCTAAATTAGTGAAAGATTACCGTCAATATCACCATGTCGATATCTGCTCTTCAATTAAACCATGTTACACTTATATGTAAATATTTCTTGCTTCGTTTCAATGCCCTTTCCGAAAAGCCGGAAAATATATTTACACACGGACCCGAGGATAGTAAGATCATAAAAATCGTAGGAAGAGGGAGTGGGACTAGGCCCTTCCGCCCCTCGTGTCTCCTCCTCCATTTAACAGGATCGTGGCTGACCTGGCGTTCCTCGTTCACTTTCTTACTCTATAACCCTTCCTCCCACTGCCCCAGTCAGTTTGAAGGAAGGTCCCGACCCGACATTCCGCCCGTCTATTCCCTCCACGGATGCTGCCCGACCCGCCGTCTCCCCAGGATTTGGTGTTTTGCTCAGGTTTCCAGCACTTGCAGTCTCTCGTTTCTCCTATAACTCCCGAACTCCTTACAAAGTACAAATCTATGTATCTTGGCCTTTACTGTGCGCAAGTGAAAGGTTTGCTTTTGGACAATTGTCCACGGGAAAACGTTCCAAAGGCTCAAAGTCCCTCGGGAGAAGAATCTGTTCTCAGTCACACAGTCGTAGAGTAAAATCATGCCATTCGGCCCACCTTTCCCACACCAGCCAACATGTCCCAACTCATCTAGTCCCACCTGCCCGCGCTTGGCCCACATCCCCTCCAAATCTGTCCTATCCATGTACCTGTGTAAACTATTTCTTAAACGTTGGGATAGTCCCTGCCTCAACTACCTCTTCTGGCAGCTTGTTCCATACACTCACCACCCTCTGTGTGAAAACGTTACCCCCTCAGAATCTTTTGGATCTTTTTCCCATAACTTAACCTTAAACTTATGTTCTCTGGTGCAGTTCTACTTACTCGGTTTTACGGTCAATTTGGTTCCATTACCAAATACCAGAGGAGTTGCCGAACCACTATACACACAGCCTACCACCCAATTACAAAAACCTGCCCACTGTACATTCACTCAATGCATGTCTTCCTACATAGAACATAGAACAGTGCTGCTCAGGAACAGGCCCTTTTGCCTACAATGTCGGTTCCGAACATGATAAACGAATCTCTCGTAATCCATTTCCACCCATTCCTTGCATATCTATCCAAAAATAAGCCTCTTGAACGGCGCTGCCATGTTTGCTCCGATCACCCCCCTTGGCAGCGCGTTCCATGCACCCACCGCCCTCTGTGTAAACAATTATCGCCCTGCACGTTTTCTTCCAACTATCTCCCTCCCACACAAAAGCTATGCCCTCCAGACTGACATTTCCACTCTGGGGAAATAAGGTTCAACCAATCTCTGTTCTCATCATTTTATATAGTTCTATCAGGTATCCCCCTTAACCACCAGGGCTCCGGAGAAAACACTCCGTTTATCCACCCTATCCCTACAGCTTATAATCTCCAGTCAAGCCAGCACCCACCCCTCATTTTCTCCGTTAACTCATTCAATTTCAGACTAATTCTCCAGCCTCCTCGACTTATAGGAGGGTCATAAACTGTAGCCACCTAACCGAGCAACACGCATGTATGTCGATACATTTATAAATACGTGATACGATGGTAATTGCGATGAGGGGGAAATAAGCACAGATACAATTCTGAACAGGGCAATTATTGATCTAACAGACCTTTTTGGGTCACAACATGTTCATAAGTTCATCAGTTCTAGGAGTAGAATTGGGCCATTAGGCCCATTCAGTCTAATCCGCCATTCAAACATAGAAACATAGAAACATAGAAATTAGGTGCAGGAGTAGGCCATTCAGCCCTTCGAGCCTGCACCGCCATTCAATATGATCATGGCTGATCATCCAACTCAGTATCCCGTACCTGCCTTCTCTCCATACCCTCTGATCCCCTTAGCCACAAGGGCCACATCCAACTCACTCTTAAATATAGCCAATGAACTGGCCTCAACTACCCTCTGTGGCAGAGAGTTCCAGAGACTCACCACTCTCTGTGTGAAAAAAGTCTTTCTCATCTCGGTCTTAAAGGATTTCCCCCTTATCCTTAAGCTGTGACCCCTTGTCCTGGACTTCCCCAACATCGGGAACAATCTTCCTGCATCTAGCCTGTCCAACCCCTTAAGAATTTTGTAAGTTTCTATAAGATCCTTATAGAAACATGGCCGATCAGCCCCATTATTCCCATAACCCATGACAACCTTACTAATCAAGAATCTGTCTATCTCCGTCCTAAAAATATCCATTGACTTGACTTCCATTAATCCCCCATTATTTAATTGGCATTTTATTTATTAAAGAATGGAGACAAAAAAAAACAGCAGAACTTACTGGGTTCTACAATCAGTCGGGTCCCGCTTCCGAATGTTAGTTTATTGGTGCTGTCATAATTCACACAGTGTCTAACACTCTTACAAAAATGTTGGTGCTACATACTACCCTTGTAATTCTTTTTCTGACAATGTGCAAAGCGGCAACAAAGCTGCACTTTAGTAGTCACCTTAGTAGCTTATGATGCCATAAATTCACAAATGACTCTCTACCTCATTGGTGACCCACGGACTATCCTTGATCGGACTTTTCTAACTTCACCTTGCACGAAAAGTTATTCCCTTGTCATGTATCCGTACACTGCAAGTGGCTCGATTGTGATCCTGTGTTGTCTTTCTGCCGACTGGTTAGCTCGCAACAACAACTTTCCACTGTACCTCTGCACGTGACAGTAAACTAAACTGAAACAACGTGCGCTATTTAAAGATAAAGGCTTTTAACGTAGGTTTTGAACATTTAAAAATATTATTCAGTTACACTTCACGCCTGGGCATTTGCGTGGAATGCATTTACCAATTAGTTGGCCTTTTTATTGGTTTTGTGACCAATTGTGTATCACATTCTAGTAACGGTGGAGATGATGCTAAAATGATTCCCACAAAACCTCAACCCGTCGCGTTAACCACGTCAACGCCTTCTGCAGTACACACTAAATAGTGTCACAGTGTGATACAGCGTGGAAACAGGTTCTTCTGCCCACATCGGCCAACATGTCCCAGCTACACTATTCCCAACTGCCCGCGTTTAGCCCACATCCCTCCAAACCTGTCCTATCCATGTATCTGTTTAACCTTTCCTTAAACCTTAGCATAGCCCCTGCCTCAACTACATCCTCCTGCAGTTTTTAACTGCCATAAAATATACAGCAATCCAACAACTTTGAGCTACCTTGCATCCTTAATTAAATATCGCTTAATACAAGGCGCTGGAGCACCTCAGCCGCAGGCAGCATCTGCGGAGGAATGGGCAGGCATCGCCTCGGGCTTGTAGAGAGATCGCTCCACAGATGCACCCTGACTGGCCGGGTTATTCCGGCACCTTGTGTTCACAAGTTCACAACTTCTAGAAGCAGAGTGAGGCCATTCGGCCCATGGAGTCTATTCCGCCATTCCATCGTGGCTGATCTATATTTCCCTCTCCACTTTATTCTCCTGCCTTCTCGCCGTAACCTCTGACATTTTTGCTATTCAAGAAATGCTTGAATCAAAAAAAGTGTTTTGCTCAGAATCGCAGCATCTGCAGTTCTCCGAGTCTCCCTTCACCTGATATAAGTTCCACATATTGTTCCATTTCACCGGATGATCCGTCACCATTTTTGTGAGCAAAGACTGTCTTACATTAAGTGGGACAATCCACTTTCTCGTTTATATATCGTTCCTTTTTTTCTATACGAGGTATTCCTTTTGAGAAGATACTATTTATTGTTGTCAGGAATAAAAGAGGACATGGATTTGAAACACTTACGTGGTTTTACCGTCAACCTGGTTCCGGGCCCGAATGTGAGGATACTTAGTGATGAACCACTATTCACACAGTGCTAGTCAGCAATTCAAAAACTGCTTGATCTCTTTTGAGTCCTGGGAGAACTGATCCCTCGGATAACACTTTGGAATTTCATAAAAATACCGCAGATACTGGAAACCCGAAATAAAAACCAAATATCCCAGAAGCATCCAGTAGGCCAGCCAGCCACTGTGGGATGAAAAACAAAGTTAACAGAGTCTTTGTGTGATGAACGGTCCCGACCCTAGATGTCAACGATTCTTTTTCTCCAGAGATTCTACCTGACCCGCAAAGTTATGCCCCTGTCCCACTTAGGAAACCTGAACGGAAGCCTCTGGAGACTTTGCGCCCCACCCAAGGTTTCCGTGAGGTTCCCGGAGGTTTTTGTCCTCCGGCAACCACCTTCAACTAGCATCGCAACCGGCTTCGACAAAACAATTACCGATTTTTAAAACGGAAACCACTTTCGACCATTAGGGAGACTGACAAGAACCTCCGGGAACCGCATGGAAACCTTGGGTGGGGCGCAAAGTCTCCAGTGGTTTCCGTTCAGGTTTCCTAAGTGGGACAGAGGCATAACCCCAATACGATGTGTCTATCTAGAGTTAACATTTACACTATTTGATTTCCAGTACCTGATACTCCTCGTGTTGTCATTAAGATAATGTTTTGGGCACTTTGATTAGATAATTATCGGGCAGTTCATTCAACCTTGTATCCCATGTTACTTTACATTTCCCATCCTCATCTGCCACTGCTCGGAACCCCAGAAAACAGGAGACATTAGACATGGCATATGCTGAAACCTTAAACAAAAAACCCCCCAACCAAATAGATGGAGGAGATCAGGCCGAATATATAGGGAAATGTTCAGCGCCGTTCCGAAAAGACAGCAGTAAGTTACCCTCCGCAGATATTGTGCTCAGTTCTGGCACCATATTATAGGAAAGATGTTCTCCAGCTGGAAAGGGTAGAGAGAAGATTTATGAGGATGTTGGTAGGATTAGAGCTCAGGGAGACCGAGCTGTAGGGAGAGGTTGAGTAGGCTGGGACTCGATTCCTTGGAGCGCAGGAGGATGAGGGGTGATCTTATAGAAGTATGCAAGATCATGAGAGGAATAGATCGGGTAGATGCAGAGAGTGTATTGCCCAGAGTCGGTGAATCGAAGACGAGAGGACATAGGTTTAAGATGAAGGGGAAAATATTTAATAAGGATCTGATGGGTAACTTTTCACACAAAGGGTGGTGGGTGTATGGAACAAGCTGCCAGAGGAGGTAGTTGAGGCAGGGACTATCCGAACATTTAAGAAACAGTTAGACAGGTACATGGTTGGACGCGTTTGGAGGGATATGGACCAAACGCGGGCAGGTGGGTCATGTTTGCCGATGTGGGCAAGGTTTGGCCGAAGGACCTGTTTCCTTCCACATTACCACTATGACTCTATATTGCCTGACCCGCCGAGTTACATCAACAATTTGTTTTTTAATGGAGAATTCAGCGTCAGTCAGAGAAAATGAGGAAAGTTGAAACAAACTTCATACAAATAATAGATGAGGCGGCAACGTTTCAGTTTCTGCGCAGCGTTCAAACACCCCCCCCCCCCCCCCCTCTTATCTTGTCTCTGTTTTTCGGCATATTTTTTCAATAAGGTTTGCAATAGTTTCACTGGATTGTTGGACTGTATCGCTTTCTAAGCACCCACCACCCTCTGTCTAAAATCTGGCCCCACACATCTCCTTCAAGCTTCGCCCTTCTCACCTTAAAGTAATGCCCTCTTGTATTTTACATTCCTACCCTGGGGGAAATGTTCTGTCCACTCTATCTATACCTCTCATAATTTTATATATTTCGACCAGGTTTCCATTCAGTCTCCGATGATCCAAATAAAACAGTCCTAGTTTGTGCAGTCTCGCCTGATCGCTGATCCAGGCAGCACTCTCGTAAACATTTTCTGCATTTTCTCCAAACGTCCATTGTGTGATAGGGCGAATGGAACTGAACACAACACTCCAAATGCGGCCTCACCGAAGTCCTTTCAAGCTCCACACTTACAGCAATGCATGCTTTTTGTGAACGTGCCTCGAGCGCCTACCGAGGGAACGTGATTGTGTTCCCTCCACCCCCCCAAATAGAAACATAGAAACATAGAAAATAGGTGCAGGAGTAGGCCATTCGGCCCTTCGAGCCTGCACCGCCATTCAATATGATCATGGCTGATCATCCAACTCAGTATCCTGTACCTGTCTTCTCTCCATACCCCCTGATCCCTTCAGCCACAAGGGCCACATCTAACTCCGTCTTATATATAGCCAATGAACTGGCCTCAACTACCTTCTGTGGCAGAGAATTCCAGAGACTCTCTGTGTGAAAAATGTTTTCCTCATCTCGGTCCTAAAGGAATTCCCCCTTATCTTTAAACTGTGACCCCTTGTTCTAGACCTCCCCAACACCGGGAACAATCTTCCTGCATCTAGCCTGTCCAACCCGTTAGAGCTTTAAATGTAGAGCTTTAAGTAATAATATGCTGGGCCATATATTCAAACCTATGATTAAACGAATTATCTGTGGCTGGTGGTTCCTTTAATCGATGTATTGTCTTACTTACTGGGTTCGATGGTCAGCGTGGTGCCACTTCCAAATACTAGAGGAGTACCTCCTCCTGAATTCACACAACGCGTAACCCCATCACAAAAACCTCCCGGGTACCACCTACTCTGCCATCGCTTCCCAATGCTCCAAAATGAGGGGCGCGGGGGGGGGGGGGGGGGGGGGGAATTCTTAACAAAGAAAGTTACAAGGTTAGCGGGTAATTAGCTGGATTGGAACTGCACCCTTTAACCATTGCATTCTCTGAATCAAACGGTTTGTTTAAATATTAAAGAGAGAGAGAGAGCTGGACACCAAAGTCAAAGGGCAGTGTTTCCCGCAGGGAAATCAAGTCCTGAAAGCAACCATCAGTTCAAAGCTTTTTTCCGCGTATCATTCAGAACGGCACCATTGCACACCCCTCGCCTTCTTTACTTGTTTGGACACGCGGCACGGTGGCGGAGCGGTAGTTACTGCCTTACAGCACTCGAGACCGGGGTTCGATCCAGACCACGGGTGCTGTCTGTACGGCGTTTGCACGTTCTCTGTGTGGGGTTTTATCCGGGATGAAAGAATAAATGAACGAATGAACAAACGCATACAAAACAGCAAGGTGCTGTACACCGCGGCAGCGATCGTCGGCGCCAGCAGCAGCTACACTGCAAGCAGCCACCGGACTGCTTTCTCCCCATACCCCTTGATTCCGTCAGCCCCAAGAGCTCAATCCAACTCTCTCTTGAAAAGATCCAGTGAATTTGGCCTCCACTGCCCTCTGTGGCAGAGAAGTCCACAGATTCACGACTTTCTGTGTGAATAGGGACAGTTATATGAGTGCACAGGAACACTCATACATTGACGGCTGAGAGTAAAAATAGCCCTTGTGATTAGCGTAGTCTGTTGAGGAAACTAATCTCTGGGATATTACTCATTGCTTCCACCTGTATGCCATGAGTTGTTTGTAAGATAACGACAACTATCTTCCTCTCACTTACCGGGAACGATGTGCAATCTGGTTCCTTTTCCAAATATCGGCGCAGTTGTTCCTGTAGTCACACACCGCTTTACCCTGTGACAAATACTGCCCCAAATCAACTACTCAACACTTAGCATCTGCTTTCAAACCCTCGGACCAGCTACTCAATAAAATTGAAGCTAAATCTTATTTGATCCCGTTCCTTTATGGGGCACATCTTCCATTATTACTATAGCTATCTCTCTTCGTCTATCGACGCTGCTCTCAACATTCGCGTTCTGTCATCAACCCATTGGCAGAAGTAGACAGACATGGAAGATTGAGGGGGGATCTTATAGAGACTTACAGCATTCTTAAGGGGTTGGACAGGCTAGATGCAGGAAGATTGTTCCCGATGTTGGGGACGTCCAGGACAAGGGGTCACAGTTTAAGGATAACGGTCTTTTAGGACCGAGATGAGAAAATCATTTTTTCACACAGAGAGTGGTGAATCTGTGGAATTATCTGCCGCAGAAGATAGTTGAGGCCAGTTCATTGGCTATATTTAAGAGGGAGCCAGATGTGACCCTTGTGGGATCAGGGGGTATGGAGAGAAGGCAGGTACGGGATACTGAGTTGGATGATCAGCCATGGTCATATTGAATGGCGGTGCAGGCTCGAAGGGCCGAATGGCCTTCTCCTGCACCTATTTTCTATGTTTCTATAGAGACTCAAGGAACTGCTGCTGTTGGAATCTTACTTAGGTCAAAATGTGCCGGCGCATCACTGGAAAACATGGATAGGCAACGTTGCGGGTCGGGACCCCCCTTCCCGCAAAAATGATGCCGCCTGACCTGCTGAGTTGCTCCTGCACTTTGTGTTTCCACAGAGCGATGCTGCACGTACACGGGCCATTTGGCCCAGCCAGCCCACGCTGACCATCAACTACCCATTCACACTAATCCTTCACTAATCTAATCAACGTGATCTATCCACATTGTTATCAATTTCCCCCAGAGTTCACCCCTCAACTGCCCACTAGGGGTAATCTATTGTGGCCAACTAGACTAAAACCAGTAGGTTAGAACAGCAGATGCTGGTTTAAATCGAAGATGGGCACGAAATGCCGGAGTAACTCAGCGGGGCAGGCAGCATCTCTGGTGAGAAGGAAAGGGTGACGTTTCGGGTCGAGACCCTTCTTCAGACTCGACCCGAAACGTCAGCCAGTCCTTCTCTCCACAGATGCTGCCTGTCCCGCTGAGTTACTCCAGCATTCTGTGTCTATCTTTAACCTTAAACCAGCATGGCTTTGGGATAAGTGGAAAATCATCACACTCGGAGATCACGAGGAGAACGTGAAAACTCGACAGCGCCCACCCGAGGTCAGGGTTGAACTCGGGCGTCTGTGAGGTCGCAGAGTTAGAAACTCTCGGCTTATATTATTATTGAAACATATGGTCTCTCGATCTTACAATAGTTTGGGTTGACATCACTACTGAGTTTCATCTGAGTTTGCTAGTTTGCAAAATAGAGCATGGGGCAAGAATAAAACGTCACAAAACAATAACTGCTTAAGTTGGATGTCTGAAATAAAGAGAGAGAATGGAGCGGAAACCTCAGCAGATCAGGGTTTGTAACCCATCTCTAAACCAGTTTCTCCTTCTATCGCTGCCATTTGACTAAATCGGTGTTTTGACATTTTTAATATTTTTGTTTATACTATGGAACAAAGAGTATCTAATAACGGTGCTTTGAAACACTTACCTGGTGTCACAGTTAACTTGGTCCCTGATCCGAATATGAGCACGTTAGTACCCCCACCAGTATTCACACAGTGCAAACGGGCGATACCAAAACATCAAGGCACGATATTGATCTGAAGGGCACAAGTTTCCTCCATTTCTCCCCCAGATGTATACGGCCACAAGGTCATAAGTGATTGGAACAGAATTAAACCATTCGGCCCATCAAGTCTACTCCGCCATTCAATCATGTCTGATCTATTTCTCCCTCCTGACCCCATTCTCCTGCCTTCTCCCCATAACCCATGACACTCGTACCAATCAAGAATCTATCTATCTCCGCCTGACAATATCAATTGACTTGGCCTCCACGCCCTTCTGTAGCAAAGAATTCTACAGATTCATCACCCTCTGACTAAACAAATTCCTCCTCATCTCCTTCCTAAAGGAACGTCGTTTAATTCTGAGGCTATGACCTCTAGTCCTGGACTCCCCCACTAGTGAAAACATCCTCTCCACATCCACTCTATCCAAGCCTTTCACTATTCGGTAAGTTTCAATGAGGTCCCCCCTTCATTCTTCTAAACTCCAGTGAGTGCAGGCCCAGTGCTGGCAAACGCTCATCATAGGTTAACCCACTCATTCCTGAGATCATTCTTGTAAACCTCCTCTCCAGGGCCAGCACACCCTTCGTCAGATATGGTGCCCGAAATTGCTTACAATACCCCAAATGCGGCCTGACCAGTGACCAGAGCAACAGCATCACATCCCTGTTTATGTATTCTAGTCCCCCTGAAATAAATGTAAAGTTTGTTTTCCCCCATTTTGAAGATAATGAAAACCATCTCGATGACGAAATGACCTGAACAGCCAGACTGCTCTATTTCCATATTACGCTTCTTTTGCCAATTTGGCAAATCACACCTGCAGACGAATGCAATTCCTTTCTAGGGATAATTCCATTCTAGGCATAATAGCTTGCCTTAAAAAAATATGCTGATGTAGATCATGATATTGAAGTGCCTGCGGCGCCGCTGGAAAATCTATTCTTTAATCGAATTTTACTCCAAATATTAAAAAGAAAATTTAATATCGAATAAAATGCTTGAAATGTATCTTTATGACAGTATTCATGTCTGGTTTTCCCAGTGAACGTTCTTCGGTGGTGCTCAATAATTTTACTCTAATAGAGCGAGAGTAAGGGTGCAGGCAGAGGGTGGTGAATGTGTGGAATTCATTGCACAGAAGGCTGTGGAGGTCAATCAATTGATTGGTGGATATTGGTGTATTCATGATTTCTGTGGGTGTCAGGGTTATGGGGAGAAGGCAGGAGACTGTGGTTGAGACGGAACGCGGAGCAGCCATGATTGAACGGAGGGGGTTGACTCGATGGGCTGAATGCCCTAATTCTGCTCCTATAATTTAGGAACACGAACAAGCAGATAGCTGTTAAAGAAGGAACTGCAGATGTTGGAGAATCGAGGGTACACAAAAGGCTGGAGAAACTCAGCAGGTGCAGCAGCATCTAAGGAGCGAACGAGACCCTTCTTCAGACTGGTCAGGGATCAGGGAAACGAGAGATATAGACGGTGATGAGGAGAGATCGCACCAGGGTCTCCTCCATACCCCGCAACATAACATGAACATAAACATAAACATAAAAAATAGGTGCAGGAGTAGGCCATTCAGCCCTTCGAGCCTGCACCGCCATTCAATATGATCATGGCTGATCATCCAACTCAGTATCCCGTACCTGCCTTCTCTCCATACCCTCTGATCCCCTTAGCCACAAGGGCCACATCCAACTCACTCTTAAATATAGCCAATGAACTGGCCTCAACTACCCTCTGTGGCAGAGAGTTCCAGAGACTCACCACTCTCTGTGTGAAAAAAGTCTTTCTCATCTCGGTCTTAAAGGATTTCCCCCTTATCCTTAAGCTGTGACCCCTTGTCCTGGACTTCCCCAACATCGGGAACAATCTTCCTGCATCTAACCTGTCCAACCCCTTAAGAATTTTGTAAGCACTGCCCTCTCTCCCCATTCCCCCACTCGCAAACAGGGCAGAGTCCCCCTGGTCCTCACCTTGCACCCCACCAGCCGGCAAATACAACACACAGTCCTCCGCCAGTTTCGCCACCTCCAAGGTGACCCCTCCACTCGCCACATCTTCCCATCTGCTGCACCTGCTGAGTTTCTCCAGCCTTTTGTGTACCCCCAAGCGGATAGCTGGGAGTGCGGGCGGTATCAAAGTCTCTGCGGTTGGTATCTGAAGAGGTTGTTGCAATGCAGAATAGTTTACATCCATTAATTATCCATTGACTGAAACATCGCTCGCCTGTGTTTCCGATAGAGATTCACCAGGAATTTTAATGGGGTGGATTTTTTAAACCCAATAAATCTAATTGAACATAGCATTTCGGCCCACGGTGTCCGCGCCGATCATGGTGTGAAGTTAAACTAATCTTTACCTGCACGCGATTCATAGACTTCCATTCCCTGTATATCAATCGGCCTATTTAAAAGCATCTTAAATGCCACTATCATATCTGCCTCTAACACCACCACTGGCATCGTTTCCCAACACTTCCCCTGCAAAATAACGAGCCCGGCACATCTAATTAAAACAGTGCCCTTTACCTTAAAGCTATGCCATCTAGTCTTGGATGTTGCCACTCTTGGCCAAAGGGCTCCGTTTACCCGATCTATTTCTTTCAAAATGTCATTGTATATACTTCGAAGATGGATGGAGAATGCTGGGGAACTCAGCGGGTCAAGCAGCATCCACGGAGACGAGGAATAAGCGAGACTCTCAGTCTGAAGATGTGTCTCGACCCGAAACATCACCTATTCCTTTTCTCCAAGAATGTTGCCTGACCCGCTGAGTTACTACACCATTTTAAGTCTATTTGGTGTAAACCGGCATCTGTATTTCCTTCCTGCACATATTATATGCTTCTATCAGCCTCCGACGTTACAGATGAAACAATCCAAGTTTTCAGAATCTCTCCTTCTAACAACTATTCTCTGATGCAGCCAATTCGCTCTCTGAATCGCCTCGCGTCTTTTACTTTATGCAGAATTCTGCAAGGTTGTTCCAGGAAGAATGGAAATACTTACTCGGTGTCACGATGAGTTTAGTTCCAGAGCCAAATATAATTTTGTCAAGTCCTGCCATTGCACACAGCGGTAAACATCCCGACAAAAACCTCCCCCTGCCCCAACCCATCAGCATACAAGGGGAACTGCGAACACTGCAACCGGGCCAAGACAACGTGACTGAACACCTTCGGTCAGTCCGCCTGGACCTCCCCGATCTCCCGCTTGCCAAGCACTTTAATTCCCCTTCGCATTCCCACACAGACATTTCTGTCCTGGGCCTGCTCCATTGTCACTGTGAGGCTAAACGCAAATTGGAGGAACAGCATCTCATATCTCGCTTGGTCAGCTCACAACCCAGTGGTATGAATATTGATTTATCTATCCAAGTAACCACTGCATTCCCTCACTCTCCGTCCCTCCCCACCCACATTACGCCAGCTTCTTGTTCTCACCGAGCCAATATCTAACAATGGCTTGTTTCCTTTATTATCATCATTTGTTTGCATATCTTCCGGTCATTTGTTCTATATCTCTCTACATCACCGTCTCTATCGCTCATTTTCCTCTCCCCTGACTCTAGTCTGAAGAAGGGCCTCGACCCGAAACCTCACCCATTCTTTCTCTCCAGTCCTGCTGCCCCTCCCGCTGAATTAACCCAGCACTTTTTGTTTATCTTCGGTATAAACCAGCACCTGCAGTTCCTCCCTACTACTTACTTTGACATTTGACTACGTCACCCATTCCTTCTCACCAGCATTTTGTGTCTATCTTTGATAGAATTTCATTGTTTGGAACAACAATTAACATAGAAAGGTAGAAACATATGCCCCACGAGAACCGCACCTGTTCCACTTGGTTGCCACAGATACAATGTAGATTGTTATTCTTAGGCGTCCGTTGACAGGTTAATCAACCAAAAGATTCTTACACACTCCGAGTGATATTTTCAATCAACTGCGCTGGACGTCCAAGTTGGAACTGAGCTTACAACCCAAAGATATGAATATTGATTGATTTAACTTCAAGTAATACTTGCATTCCCGTCCCTCCCTCACCCCAATATTCCGACTAGTGCCACTGTCGTTCTCCGTAGTATCACTGTTTGTATCACTCGTTATCCTCTTTTCCACCTTTCCTTGATTATATGGCTGGCTTTGATTTTTTCTTTTCATTCCTTTCATTCATTTGGCACCTTTTCATACCTCTAGTTTCCCTCCCCCCTTACTCCCAGTCTGAAGAAGAGTCTCAACCTGAACCGTCGCCTATTACTTTTCTCCGGGGATGCTGCCTGACCCGCTGAGTTACTCCTACATTCGGTGTCTAGCTTCGGTGTAAACCGGCATCTGCAGTTTCTTCCTACAGAGCCGATCGAATTGAGATGTTTTAAAACTCCGCCCTGTTGCAGTATGTCGGACTACTTTCTTTGCTCCACTGAGTCCGCCTAAACCTACCTGGTCTCGCGGTTGCTAAACACGTTAACTACCCTTCCCATTCTCGCACTGACTCACTGGGGTTCCTCCATTGTCAGAGTGAGGCCCAGCGCAAATTGGAGGGATGGCACCCCATATTTCGCTTGGGCAGCTTCACCCCAGAAGTATGAATATTAACTTCAAGTAACACTTGCATTCCCTCTCTCCCCATCCCTCCCCGTTCCCAGTTGCCCGTCCAGTCTGACTGTCCCCCGATTGCATTGTATCTCTGTTTGCATTGCTGTTACCTTCTCCCAGCTATCAGTGATCGACTCTACATTCTCCTGGACGCAGCTTCTCTTTTGATGTATCGTTTTCACACCTTACACTTCCTTATCTCCGCGTTTCCCTCTCCCCTGACCCTCGGTCTGAAGAAGGGTCTCGACCCGAAATGTCACCCATTCGTTCTATCCAGTGATGCTGCCTGTCCCGTTGAGTTGTTCCAGCACTTTTTGTTTATCTTCGCTGTAAATCAGCATCTGCAGTTCCTCCCCACTACTTACTTTGACATTTGACTACTCACTTGGTTCAACCAGCAACCTGGTTCCACCGCCGAAGGTGAGCGGTAACGACCCCCCACCAGTTGTCACACAGTGTTTCAGCGCATTGCAAGAATGGGTCAGCGCAGCGGCTCGTCAAGGGCGCCACCGGCGTCCACTGGTGGTACTGCTGCCGGCCAGCTAATGCGACCCGGGTTCGATCCCAACCTCTGATGGGCGATTTCACATCTTCGCTTGTATTTCCCGCCATTATACCCTAGCCTCAGCAAATGGATTGGCGCAAAGCTGCGTGAAACACTCCACCGCCCACTCACCCCCACTCCACCCAAACAACACACACATTGAAGTTATTCTTGCAAGGAGTTTGAATATTTCATAGAAACATAGACATAGAAAATAGGTGCAGGAGTAGGCCATTCGGCCCTTCGTGTCTGCTCCGCCATTCAATGTGATCATGGCTGATCATCCAACTCAGTATCCTGTACCTGCCTTCTCTCCATACCCCCTGATCCCTTTAGCCACAAGGGCCACATCTAACTCCCTCTTAAATATAGCCAATGAACTGGCCTCAACTACCTTCTGTGGCAAAGAATTCCAGAGATTCACCACTCTCTGGTCCATAAAGGCTGATTTCAGAGTGATATGTGTCTCATACAATTTGAAATTGCAACCCCCAATAATAACATGCAGCGACATGCCTTTCTCACGTCTCGGTGTCATCTCCCGCTTTTTAACCTGCATTTCTCTAAGGGGATGCATTTTATATAGTTGCATAGCTGCCATCAAATTACTTCTTCGTACTTACTGGGTTTCACTGATAGCATCGTCCCCTTTCCAAACGTTAACTTGTTTGCCGATCCACCGTAATTCACACGGCGTGGAAGACCCTTACAAAAACCCCAATTGCTGCATCAACTCGTTGACTCGTTCCACAAAATTAAATACAGCTACGTTCGTTTATATAGAGAGTGGTTTGTATCTTGCACTGTCAGAGGAAGTTATGGAAATTAGGCAGGTATTGTGACAAACACTTCAAGAGGAAAGTTTGAATTTGAGCAGGTAGGATAAGTGCGGATTGGCGAAAAGGTTGACAAAGATGGGGTCAATTTACATGCGATTTATCTACGTGTCGATTATTCTACAAGAATTGAAGTAAAGGGCCATCAAATGGCAAACATTTACTTACTGGGCTGAATCATCAGTTTGGTCCCACTGCCGAATGTCAATTTGCAACCGTTCCCGCTGTTCACACGTCAGTAAACCTCCCCCCAGGGCACGGGTGGATATATATATATGTGTATATATAAAGATGGGGTCGAGAGCTCGCTTGGCGACATTAACAGCACCGTCAGCTACTTTCATTGACATCGAACTATCAACGGGTGTTGAATGTGGAATTATTTGCTGTGGAGGCCAGGTCTATGGATAATATTAAGGCAGAGATAGATATATTCTTGATTATTACGGGTGTCAGGGGTTATGGGGAGAAGGCAGGAGAATGGGGATGTGAGGGAGAGATTGATCGGCCATGATTGAATGGCAGAGTAGACTAGATGGGCCCAATAGCCTAAATCTGCTCCTATCACATGACCTTATTACTTTAAGATATCGGAAAGTTCCTTGGACCCGAGCGGCGTCGGACAAATGAAGCATGCTGGACTCTTACCCACATCGATTACAATCATAATCTTCCCTCACCTGTGACAGTCTGATAGATTATGCAAAACTCACAAAAATGAGTAGGAGTATCTACTCACGTCCCCCTTTCCCCCTTTCCAGATTGCAGGTGGCGCAATGGAGCAGTGGTAGGGTTGCCTCCTTACAACGAGTGCAGCCCCGGAGCCCCGGGTTCGATCCTGACTGCGGGTGCTGCCTGCACGGAGATTGTACGTTCTCCGAGATCTTCGCTTTCTTCCCGCACTCCAAATACGTACACGTTTGTTGTTACATGACCTTGATATAAATTGTCCGTCGTGTGTGCGGAGATCGCTGGGAGGTGCCGACTCGGTGGGCCGATGGGCCTGTTTCCGCGCTGTATTTAAACTAAACTAAATTAAACAATACTAAACTAAGCTAAGTTAAGCTAAACTAAACCAGCTCACGCGTGTCTTCAGAATATCGCGAAAATGAGCATGGGACTCGATAGATTGTCGCCAACTCTACTTGTGATACATATATTTCTATCGGCCGGATCCTCTATGCGTCTTCAGCAATCTTCCGAGCTTCACAGCCACACTCGGATAATCCCCATCCACAATCTCCTACGTTCTCCCCTGAACTCTCTACCGTGAACCCGCTTCTTCGGCCAAGCACTCCCCTCCCCTGAACTCTGCAACATACATATGGATAAATGGCAGGAGTATCGCCGGGACAGTTGTCATGTTAACGGTGTGATGCAAGGAATGGAGGATGTGGGCTATGTGCAGGCAGAGGATATTGGTTTAACTTGGCATCGTCCGGACTGTGGACCGAATGGCCTGTACCACCGGTATTTTATTCTGCATTCTGTGCGACGTAAATGGAAACAGTCTTTGACTTACTGAGTTTCACTGACAACTTCGTCCCGCTGACGAAGATGACTCTTTAACCCGTTCCATGGGACCCGGCGTAACAGACAGCGTGACAGGATCACGGATTGCAAAGACATACGAATGCCTGTCGAATAACTGGCAACTTTAATCCCAAAACGTAACAAAAGAGCTATTGAAATTCCATAGAAATTGCAAATCTCCCCTAAAATATAGCTTAACCACTAATTTTCCCAAATCACTATTTTCCTCACGTTTTCCGTAGATTCTTGCCCCGCTTATTGGTTGTCAATAGACAATAGACAATAGGTGCAGGAGTAGGCCATTCGGTCCTTCGAGCCAGCACCACCATTCAATGTGATCGTGGCTGATCATCCCGGATCTGTACCCCGTTCCTGCCTTCTCCCCATATCCCCTGACTGCTATGTTTTAGAGCCCTATCTAGCTCTCTCTCGAAAGCATCCAGAGAACCGGCCTCCACCGCCGTCTGTGGCCGAGAATTCCACAGACTCACCACTCTCTGTGAGAAAATGTGTTTCCTCGTCTCCGTTCTAAATGGCTTACTCCTTATTCTTAAACTGTGGCCCCTGGTTCTGGAGTCATGTCCCTTGTCATTATTGCGTTTCCGTTTCCGTGAACTCTGGTGTAACAAAAAGTCCGACCCATTGGTAGGAGGTCAGATATTAGACCAACTGTCTACGATACAAAGCTAACATAAAACCAGAACGTGCTGAAAACAGGCAGCAGGCCAGTCGCCATCTGTGTAAAGTGAAAAGGCCAGTGTATCAGGTCATGGCATTAAACTAGTCCCAAATGTTTCAATTTTACCGACAACTAATAAGCCACTTGTTTTAAGCCTGATGCTGCAGGACCAGTCTGTCGAAGGGTTTCGACTCGAAACGTCGCCTATCCATTCCCTCCACAAATGATGCCTGACCCGCTAAGTTACTCCGGCACATGATGTTTATTTAACAGACCATCCGTCAGTTCCCCGTTTAGTTCCCCGTGCAGAGCAGAATGAGACCACCTAGTGCACCACGTCTGCAGTCCGGTCGAAGAGCAACTTTCCAATTCCACGCCCTATTTCCTTCACCGCAGCGTCGCAAATGTGCCATCACCGCACATCCAGCCTACTGGTCGAGAGCTTGTGCCAGATTCCAGAAGAAGGGTCCCGACCAGAAACATCACCTATCCATGTTTTCCAGAGATGCTGGCTGACACGCTGAACTGCTCCACTACTTTGTGTGTTATTTCCAGATTCCACCTGCGCGCTAAGCCCCAATAGGTCCACTCACTGGGCTGGATCGAATGGCGCAGCAGACTCGATGGGCCGAATGGCCTAATTCTGCTCCTATGTCTTATGATCTCATGATCTTCAGGGTTGTTCCACTCTCCCATCGTCCATCGTCCGTTCCTTTAATCACAGAGCGGTAAAACCGCGGGGGGGGGGGGGGGGGGGGGGGGGGAATAATCTGCCCCCCACTTAATATTGCTATGTGGCGTCTAAACCTCTGCGCTCCACGCTCGTGTACATCGTGTTCGCGATGAAGGTTCGGGGTCCGTATGGTACTCGCTGACATAGATAGACACAAAATGCTGTAGTGACTTAGCAGGACTGGCAGGTTCTCTGGAAAAAATGTATAGGTGATGTTCAGTTCAGTTCGTTGCAGTTTAGTTTATTGTCACGTGTACCGAGGTACAGTGAAAAACGCTTTGATTACCAGTCAGCGGAAAGACAATACACGATTACATTCGAGCCATGTACAAAGTACAGATACATGATAATGGAGAAGCGTTTAATGCAAGCTAAAACCAATAAAGTTCAATCAAAGATAGTCCGAGTGTCACCAATGAGCTAGTGGTTCAGAGGTGTTCCCCAGTTGTGATAGGATGGTTCCGTGACCTGATAACATCTCGGAAGAGACTGTCCCGTTTTGGATGTCCCGCCACTCCCTCTCTCCCACCTTTCCCCTCTCCTACACAATCAGTCTGAAAAAGGGTTCCGAGCCGAAGTGTCACCTATTGCTTTTCTCCGGAGATGCTGCCCGACCCGCTCAGTTACTCCAGCATTTTGTGTCTATCATCGGTGTAAACCAGCATCAGCAGTTCCTTCCTACAAGGGATAGCTGGCGGATCCTGCCGCCTCAGTCTCTGGACTCCCGATTCGATGCTGAGTGGAAAGTTTCCGAAGGGACAGTGTGTCTCAAAGTAGTGCAGGATTGGGGCCCGGTGCAACTGATGTTTATACTCGGGCGTGAAATGGTGAAGGCTTTTCGGCTGTGTTCTTGGTTGAAGTACCACGCAGTTGATAGTGTCACATCAAACCGCACAATTCCGTTTCCGACACCAAGATGGCAGAAACCCTCCCGCTCCAAAGACGTATTGAAGGAGCGCCGCGCCGCCGTCAGGGGGCAGCAGAGCCCGTTGACTGTATCATAGAAAGATAGAAACATAGAACATAGGGGCAGGAGGAGGCCATTCGGATCTTCGAGCCAGCACCGCCATTCATTGTGATCATGGCTGATCGTCCGCTATCAATAACCCGCGCCTGCCTTCTCCCCTTATCCCTTGACTCCACTAGCCCCTAGAGCTCTATCCAACTCTCTCTTAAATCCATCCGGTGACTTGGCCTCCACTGCCCTCTGTGGCAGGGAATTCCATAAATTCACAACTCTCTGGGAAAAAAAAGTTTTTTCTCACCTCAGTCTTAAATGGCCTCCCCTTTATTCGAAGACTGTGTCCCTTGGTACTGGACTCGCCCAACATTGGGAACAATTTTCCTGCATCTAGCTTGTCCAGTGCTTTTATAATTGTATATGTTTCTATAAAATATGTGCCTAGTTTTTTCAATCTTTCCTCATAAGACAGTCCCGCCATCCCAGGGATCAATCTCGTGAACCTACGCTGCACTGCCTCAATCACAAGGATGTCCTTCCTTAAATTATCCTCAAAAAATCGTCGCAAGAGCCAGGATTTTGTCATAAATGCCATGTGTCTTTTCATGCCTTTTCTGATCATTCACCAAGATAATGCCTTTTTCACGATCGAGTGCATAAAAGCCTTTTTTTGCCGATTTGCTAAAATGCCGTGCCATTTTCTCTAGTTATGCCGTGATTACAATGACGTTTTCTATGTTAACACGTTAATATTAATGTTATTATTGAGGTGTTAACATAATTTCCACCACCGGGGCGAAATCGGGGGCGCCACCGTCGGTCGTTCATTCATTCATTCATTCATGTCGATGCCCGCTGATTCAGTCTTCTCCAAAATATATTTATTGCTTCCAATTTTGCAAACTTCCCTCGAGCTTCCCTTGAGAAACGTGGCGAATCATTCGTGAATAATTTTCAGGTTTTCAACAAAGTAACTGACGACATCTGTAAAATACCTGGCGATGTAGGTAAAGATATACAAGGAAAATGTGAGAGAATGATATTAGCTTACAAAGATTTTGAAGAAATACAAAACATAGCTAAAATTATCAAAAGTAGAAACATAGAAACATAGAAAATAGGTGCAGGAGGAGGCCATTCGGCCCTTCGAGCCTGAACCGCCATTCAATATGATCATGGCTGATCATCCAACACAGTATCCCGTACCTGCCTTCTCTCCATACCCCCTGATCCCTTTAGCCACAAGGGCCACATCGAACTCCCTCTTAAATATAGCCAATGAACTGGCCTCAACTACCTTCTGTGGCAGAGAATTCCAGAGATTCACCACTCTCTGTGTGAAAAATGATTTTCTCATCTCGGTCCTAAATGATTTTCCCCTTATCCTTAAACTGTGACCCCTTGTCCTGGACTTCCCCAACATCGGGGACAATCTTCCTACATCTAGCCTGTCCAACCCAGTTAAGAATTTTGTAAGTTTCTATAAGATTCCCCCTCAATCTTCTAAATTGTAGCGAGTACAATCCGAGTATACCCAGTCTTTCTTCATATGAAAGTCCTGCCATCTCAGGAATCAGTCTGGTGAACCTTCTCTGCACCCACTCCATGGCAAGAATGTCTTTCCTTAGATTTGGAGACCGAAACTGTACGCAATACTCCAGGTGTGGTCTCACCAAGACCCTGTACAACTGCGGTAGTTGTAATGCACAAGATATCGACATGAATATAGAGTATATGGCTTGTTTTGGGTATGCACTATTGACCTCAGCTGATGTAGAAATAAGTTTTTCACAACTGAAGCATAGTTTAACACCAGATAATTTGAAAAAAATGCTAGTAATTATGTGCGACCAGGCAACTTTAGTCAATTAATGTAGTTATATTATCACTTTTAACCATATTTTTGTGGTGAAAATACATGCCTTGTTATACCTTTTTCTTGTCAATAAATACCTTTTTCGTGCCGTTTTTGTAATTTTATTATGTCCTTTTGCCTGCCTATTTCAGACTTTTTTAGTGCCTGAACATCCTGGCTCTAATCAACACCTATTCCTCAGCTGGTGTTAACAGGATACCCGTTTCTTCTTTCAGTTAATGATTAGAAATCGCATGACACGATTTCAAGAATAGCAACAAGTCTCGCTCCAGTGCCACAGGTAACATTCCGCTCGTTTCACCTGCTGATAGAATGGAGCGGCTGGGCTTGTATACTCTGGAGTTTAGAAGGATGAGAGAGTATCTCATTGAAACATGTAAGATTATTAAGGGTTTGGACACGCTAGAGGCAGGAAACATGTTCCCGATGTTGGGGGAGTCCAGAACCAGGGGCCACAGTTTAAGAATAAGGGGTAAGGCATTTAGAACGGAGACGAGGAAAGACTTTTTCTCACAGAGAGTTGTGGTTCTGTGGAATTCTCTGCCTCAGAGGGCGGCGGAGGCCGATTCTCTGGATACATTCAAGAGAGAACTTGATAGGGCTCTTAAAGATAGCGGAGTCAGGGGATATGGGGAGAAGGCAGGAACGGGGAACTGATTGGGGATGATCGGCCATGATCACATTGAATTGCGGTGCTGGCTCGAAGGGCCGAATGGCCTACTCCTGCACCTATTGTCTATTCTCTATAAGCATCGGGAAGAGTCACGGAGTCATGAAGTGATACAGTGTGGAAATAGGCCCTTCGGCCCTACTTGCCACAACGGCCAGCATGTCCCAGCTACACTGTCCCATCTGGCAGCATTTGCTCCATAGCTCTCCAAACGTGACCGATCCATGTACCTATTTACCTGTTTCTTAAATGTTGGATAGTCCTTGCCTCAACTACCAACTCTGGCAGCTTATTCCAACACCCACCGCCCTTTGTGTGAAAAATTTACCACTCAGGTTCCGAATAAATCCTTTCCCCTTCACCTAAAACCGATGTCCTCTGGTTCTCGATTCACCTTCTCTGGGCAAGCGACTGTGCATCTATCCGATCTATTCCTCTCTTGATCTTATACACCTCTATAATATCACCCTTCATCCTCCTGCGCTCCAAGGAAGAGATCCCAGCCTACTCAACCACTGCTTGGAGCTTAGAACACTAGACCTGGCAACATCTTCGTAAATTGCATCTGGACACTTTCAAGCGTGACAATATCTTTCATATAACACGGTGCCCAGAACTGTACACAATACTCTAAATGTGGCATCACCAACGTCTGATACAACTGCAACATGAGCTCCCAACTTCTATACTATGTTTGAGAAAACTCGCATCCCCCCAAAATCGTGTATTACACAGCAGAAATGAGCAGGTACAGGGAACTGCAGATGCTGGTTTACAACGAAAAGCACACAAATCTGCTGCAATTCAGCGGGTCATGCAGCATCTCCGGGGAACACAGGTCGGTGACATATCGGATCGAGACCCTTCTTCAGACCGAGGGTGCTGGGAGGGAGAGAAGCTGGAAGAGAGGTGGGGGCAGGGCCTAGCCCGACAATTGGCTGGGTGAATGGTAAATGGTAGGGAATTGAGGAATGCAGAGGCCTAGAATAACTGTGCATAGTTCCCTGAAGGTGGAATCGCATGTAGATAGGGTGGTAAAGAAAGCCTTTGTGTGCTGGCCTTTTTAAATCAGAGCATGGAATATAGGAGTAGGGAAGTATGTTAAAATTGTACGGCATTGGTAAGGCCAATTCTGGAGTACAATTTTGGTGTACAATTTTGGTGCTAATGGGAAGGATGTCAACAAAATAGAGAAGTACAGAGGAGATCATCTAGAATGTTGCCAGGGTTCCAGCAACTATGTTACAGAGAAAGGTTTGAACAAGTTAGGTCTTTATTCTTTGGAGCGCAGAAGGTTAAGGGGGGACTTGATTGAGGTCTTTAAAATGATGAAAGGGATAGACAGAGTTGACGTGGATACGTTTTTCCCATTTGGGTAGGGAAGATTTCAAACAAGAGGGCATGACATGAGAATTAAGGGACAGAGTTTCGGGGTAACGTGAGGGGGAACTCTTTACTCAGAGGGTGGTGGCTGTGTGGAATCAGCTTCAGCAGAAGTGGTGAGGCAGGATCGATTTTAACATTTAAGAGTAAAGTGGATAGGTATATGACGTGAAGGGAATGGAGGGGTATGGTCTGAGTGCAGGTAGATGGGACTAGGGGAAAACAAATGGTCGGCACGGACTGGAAGGGCCGAGAGGGCCTGTTTCCGTGCTGTAATTGTTATAATGGTTTATATGGTTATATGATCGTTTCGCCGAACACCTCGCTCGGTCCGCATTAACACACCCGACTCCCGGTGGCTCAGCACTTCAACTCCCCCTCCCATTCCGTATCCGACCTCTCTGTCCTGGGCCTCCTCCCGGCCAGAGTGAGCAACACGGAAATTGGAGGAACAGCACCTCATATTCCATTTGGTGAATAGGTGCAGGAGTAGGCCATTCGGCCCTTCGAGCCTGCACCGCCATTCAGTATGATCATGGCTGATCATCCAACTCAGTATCCTCTACCTGCCTTCTCTCCATACCCCCTGATCCCTTTAGACACAACCGCCACATCTAATTCCCTCTTAATTATAGCCAATGAACTGGCCTCAACTACCTTCTGTAGCAGATAATTCCACAGACTCACCACTCCCCGTGTGAAAAATGATCTTCTCATCTCGGTCCTAAAAGACTTCCCCCTTATCCTTAAACTGTGACCCCTTATTCTCCCCTTCCTACCTCTCCCTCAGCCCTCGGGCTCCTCCTCCTCCTTTTTCCTTCCTTCTCCCCGCCTCCCCCCACTCCCTATCAGTCTGAAGAAGGGTTTCGGCCCGAAACGTTGCCTGTTTCCTTCGCTCCATAGATGCTGCTGCACCCGCCGAGTTTCTCCAGCATTTTTGTCTACCTCCGACAATTGTCAGATGGATACACGTGAGGGGAGGGGGTGGGAGTTCGTTGCTGTGCAGATAGCTGGATAAAAGCCAAAGAAGAATGGGGAAAACGTGTGAGGTCAGGATTGAAGGTTTGAAAATTGTGAAGCAGATGAAGGAAAATAGGTGAAAGGGGAGAAGGGGGTAAAGAGAGAAATGGGTGAAAATTCAAATGGGGCACAAGGAATGGAAAAGGACAGATGCTGGAAAACTGACATAAAATCAGAAAAAACACGTTTGGAAAACTCGGCACTTATGGAGGGCCACACAGATTTAATACTTGTTTCGATAATCTATATGATTTTCTCCTTGCATTACAGTATTTTGAGCAATTCCCTTGTTATTCATCACTGGATTCACGAAAAATAGGTATTTCATTTTGTTCCACTGAAGGTTCCAGCACCTGCAGCCTCTTGCGTCTCTGATGTCATGATTGGGTATCTGCTCTGCAAGATTTGTCCAGTGCAGTGGCATTTTCTCTATATCGAGCTGCTGCTGAATAACCACTGACAATGCCCTTGGCTCCTTTACCAGGACAACTCGTGCTCCAAAGCTGAGTCTGCGGCCGCATCACTGTGCAAAGTCCACTACACCTGTGAGTCGCAAGACATCCAGTAAATATGACAAACCAACCTCCCTTCCACTGATTCCATTTATACCTCACGCAGTCTCGGCAAGGCCAGCAGCATAATCAAGGGCGGGCCGCACCCTGGCCACCCCCTCTTCACCCCTCTCCAATTGGGGCATTTGGTATAGAAGTGTGAAAACACACACCTCCAGATTCAGGGGCAGCTTCTTCCAAGCTGTTATCAGGCAATTGCATCATCCTACCTCAACCAGAGAGCAGTGCTGAACTACTATCTACCTCCTCGGTGACCCTTGGGACTATCCTTGAACGGACTTTGCTGGCTTTACCTTGTTCTAAACGTTATTCCCTTATCATGTATCTATACACTGTAAATGGCACGTTTGTAATCATGTATTGTCTTTCTGCTGACTGGATAGCACGCACCAAAAGCGATTCACTGTACCTCGGAACACGTGACAGTAAACTGAACTGTAAACTGTAGATTCACTGACAGATAATTGAGCCGTCTGCAGGTGGGGCCATGTGACGTCACTACGTCAGTTGCGCAACGATAACATTCCCCTTTGCCTCATCAAATCAAATCAAATCACATTTATTTATAAAGCACATTTAAAAACAACCCACGTTGACCAAAGTGCTGTACAGACCAGAGCAGGTAGCTAAAGTCACAAAAAGAAACAGACATACACAGGGACGCACACAGCACATAGGTACAAATAATCAGCTCAAAGACGGAAAACAAAGATCATCCACATCAGGGGGATTCAAACGCTAGTGAATAAAAATAAGTTTTAAGCCTGGACTTAAAAGAGTCGATGGAGGGGGCAGATCTGAATGGGAGGCGGATGCTGTTTCACGGTCAAGGGTCCGCAACATCAAAGGCACGGTCACCCCTGAGCTTAATTTTAGATCGCGGGACAGCCAGGAGCCCCAAGTCGTCCGAGCTGAGGGACCTGGAGGTGGAGTAAGGGGTAAGGAGGTCTGTGATATGGGGGGGGGGGGGGGGGGGGGGGGGGGGGGGGGGGGGGGGGGGGGGGGGGGGGGGGGGGGGGGCAAGCCCGTTTAGGGCTTTATAGACAAACAGTAGAACCTTAAAATCTGAGGAAGGGTCTCGACCAGAAACGTCGCCTATCTCCTTCGCTCCTTAGATGCTGCTGCACCCGCTGAGTTTCTGCAGCCTTTTGTGTAACCTTAAAATCAAGTCTGAACCATACTGACCGCCAGTGCAGAGAGGCCATAATGGGGATAATATGGTCCCTCTTCCGGATACCTGGCCGGAGCCTGGCTGGCGTTCTATTGCATGATAGTTCTACGTACGTCACTCCACCTGTAACCTGCCCTGTCGTACGCCTTCCTGCTGTAGTTATCCACCCCACCTACCCACCATCTCATCGCCCTCGGTAACCCCGGGCGGATTACACCTGCCACCCTTCGAGCAAAATAATTCCAAGGATTCTCCTTGGGTCAGATTGGGCCTGAGGCAGCAGAGTAGCAGCGAAAAACGCCAATATCTCATTGCCGCCATAGTGACCGCTAGGGAATCCATTAAGGAACGACGTGGTACAAGCAGTGGAGACGCAGCATCATAGCACCACAGACCAGGGTTTAATCCTGATTTGTTGTAGCGTCTGTGTGGAGTTTGCGCGTTCCTTATGTGAATGTGCAGGTTTTGTCTGGGTGCTCCGGTTTACACCCACACCCCAAAGGCGCACGGGGCTGTTGATTAATTGACAACTCTTCCCCCTGTCCCACTTAGGAAACCTGAACGGAAACCTCTGGAGACTTTAAGCCCCACTCAAAGTTTCCGCGCGGTTCCCGGAGGTTTTTGTCCTCCGGCAACAACCTTCAACTAGCATCGCAACTGGCTTGTCTAAAAAATTACCGATTTTTAAAATGGAAACCACTTTCGACCATTACGGAGACTGACAAAAACCTCCGGGAACCTCCGGGAACCGCACGGAAACCTTGGGTGGGGCGCAAAGTCTCCAGAGGTTTCTGTTCAGGTTTCCTAAGTGGGACAGGGGCATTACCATCTCTCCCAGCGTGCAGGCGGGTGATTGTTTCTGGGCAGGGGAGCTTGAAGAGAAAAAAGAGAGAATAAGGAAAAAAGTATATTCATATAGGATTAGTCTAAATGAGTCCGTTTATGATACGTATATAAAAATATGAGAGGAAAAGATAGGATAAACATTATGAACCTTCTTCCCCCAGGATTGAAATGTCAAACAATAGAAGGCATAGCACTAAGTTTGGAGGAGATGAGCGGGGAACGTTTTTCACACAGATAGAAGTGGGTGCCTGGCACCCGCTGCCAGGGAGTGGTGGCCGAGCCTTGTAGGATACTGGGAATTAAAATACACAGGGTCAGTTCGAGTCTGGGGTTCGGAACTAAATTCACCGTATTCAGTCCTCCCGCAACCCGCCAGAGTCGACCACCTTTCGCGTCTTTCACAGGGCGGAAGGAAGATGAATGAAACAAATGTACAAATGACACGCGCCGATCTTCCACAAGAGGGTGCAGCAGTCAATGCACGGTGGGGGCATATCCAGTGCGATAGAACGCATGAACATGGAGAAGCACTCCATTGCAATCCATGGTGCCTCAGTACCCCTTCCATGCGTTAATCCTGTAAGCGAGTGAATTGAAATAAGCATGGTGGGCCCAATAGCCATCGCCACAGCGGCGCTCGAGGCTCTATGCATAGGCCTTTACTCCACTGTACTATACTTATTCTCAAAGCACATTGATTGAAGAAGGGTCTCGATCCGAAACGTCGCCAGTTCCTTCTCCCCATAGATGCTACCTGTCCCGCTGAGTTTCTCCAGCATATTTGTCTACCTTCATTTCGGAAGGAGATGATGAGGAATTTCTTGAGAGTGATGAATCGATGGAATTCATTGCCAAAGAAGGCCTAGGGGGCCATCAATGGATATTTTAAAGACAGAGATAGATAGGTTATTGATTGGTACCGTTGTCAGTGATTATGGGGAAGAAGGCAGGAGATTGGGGATAGGAGGGAGAGATAGATCAGCCATGATTGTGAACGGATGATCGATGGTCAACGTGGATTGGATCGTCCATGGTTGATTCCATGCTGTTTCTTTCAATAAAAAGGTGGCGAGGAGGCTCGCCTAAAGGCAGCAACGCAGGTTAGTGGCCGTGGAGTCGAAATGACACGATTGTAATCATGTATTGTGTTTCTGCTGACTGGATAGCACGCAACAAAAGCATTTCACTGTCCCTTGGTACACGTGCAGCAAACTAAACTAGACTAAAACTAAGCTGAACTTTTATTATCATTTAGCTTAAAAGAGGAGACGAGATCCTGTCAAACAATTCTGTCTCTTAAATTGCCATCCAAAACTTCCCCTTCAACTTAAACCTGTGCCCTTTAGTCTCGGACTTCCCTGCCCAAGGAGAAAGACTCTATTCTATTACACAATATCTATATTTTATAAACCGATATAATATCACCCCTCTGCCTTCCACACCCACTAAGAATAAACCCATCGTAATGTAATAGAAACATAGAAACATAGAAAAATAGGTGCAGGAGTAGGCCATTCGGCCCTTCGAGCCTGCACCGCCATTCAATATGATCATGGCTGATCATCCAACTCAACATCCCTTGCCTGCCTTTAGCCACACGGGCCACATCCAACTCCCTCTTAAATATAGCCAATGAACTGGCCTCAACTACCTTCTGTGGCAGAGAATTCCAGAGACTCACCACTCCCTGTGTAAAGAATGTTTTTCTCATCTCGGTCCTAAAAGATTTTCCCCTTATCCTTATACTGTGACCCCCCTTGCCCTGGACTTCCCCAACACCGGGAACAATCTTCCTGCATTCTAGCCTGTCCAACCCCTTAAGAATTTTGTAAGTTTCTATAAGATCCCCCCTCAATCTTCTAAATTCCAGTGAGTACAAGCCGAGTCTATCCAGTCTTTCTTCATATGAAAGTCCCGACATCCCAGGAATCAGTCTGGTGAACCTTCTCTGAACCCCCTCTATGGCAAGAATATCTTTCCTCAGATTTGGAGACCAAAACTGTACGCAATACTCCAGGTGTGGTCTCACCAAAACCCTGTACAACTGCAGTAGAACCTCCCTGCTCCTATACTCAAATCCTTTCGCTATGAATGCTAACATACCATTTGCTTTCTTCACCGCCTGCTGCACCTGCATGCCTACTTTCAATGACTGGTGTACCATGACACCCAGGTCTCGTTGCAACTCCCCTTTTCCTAATCTGCCCCCATTCAGATAATAATTCACCCTCATGTGTTTGCCACCAAAGTGGATAACCTCACATTTTATCCATATTATACTGTATCTGCCATGCATCTGCCATTCACTCAGCCTATCCAAATCACCCTGCAGCCTCCTAGCATCCTCCTCACACCTAACTATACCCCCCAGCTTGGTGTCATCTGCAAATTTTGAGATGTTGCATTCAATTCCCTCGTCCAAATCATTAATGTATATTGTAAATAGCTGGGGTCCCAGCACTGAGCCTTGCGGCACCCCACTACTCACTGCCTGCCATTCTGAAAATGACCCGTTTACTCTCCTACCCTTTGCTTCCTGTCTGCCAGCCAGTTCTCTATCCACACATCATTATTGACCCACTTTAAGTATGCTTTAAGTTTATATACTGATCTCTTACGTGGGACCTTGTCGAAAGCCTTCTGAAAGTCCAGATATAACACATCCACTGGTTCTCCCTTAGCCACTCTACTAGTTTCCTCCTCGAAAAATTCTATAAGATTCGTCAGACATGATTACCTTTTGTAAATCCATGCTGATTTTGTCCAATGATTTCACCACTTTCAAAATGCGCTGCTATCCCATGTTTAATAACTGACTCTGGTAATTCCCTCTTTCTCTCTCCCTCCCTTTTTTAAAAAGTGGGTTACATTAGCTATTCTCCAATCCTCAGGAACTACTCCAGAATTTAAGGAGTTTTGAAAAAATTATCACTGATGCATCCACTATTTCCGTGACTACCTCCTTGAGCACTCTGGGATGCAGACCATCTGGCCCTGGGGATTTATCGGCCTTTAATCCGTTCAATTTACCCAACACCACTTCCCGACTAACCTGGATTTTACTCAGTTACGCCATCTTATTTGACCTCCGGTCCACTGTTATTTCCGGCAGATTATTTATGCCTTCCTTAGTGAAGACAGAACCAAAGTAGTTATTCAATTGGTCTGCCATGTCTTTGTTCCCCATGATCAATTCACCTGCTTCTGACTACAAGGGACCAACATTTCTTCTAACTGGTCTCTTTCTCTTCACATATCTATAAAAACTTTTGCAGTGAGTTTTTATGTTCCCTGCCAGTTTTCCTTTCGTAATCTATTTTCCCTTTCCTAATTAAGGCATTTGTCCTCCTCTGCTGGATTCTGAATTTCTCCCAGTCCTCTGGTAGGCTGTTTTTTTTGGCCAACTTGTATGCTGACTTAATTATGTCACTCTCCATCCTAATGAAGAACTCAATTATATTATGGTCACTCTTGCCCAAGGGGCCACGCACAACAAGACTGCGAACTAACCCTTCCTCATTACTCAATACCCAGTCTAGAATAGCCTGCTCTCTCGTTGGTTCCTCCACATGCTGGTTTAGAAAACTATATCGCATACATTCCAAGAAATTCTCTTCCTCGGCACCCCTGCCAATTTGATTCACCCAATCTATATGCAGATTGAAGTCACCCATTACCCTTGTTGCACGCACTTCTAATTTCCTGTTTGATGCCATCCCGAACTCCAATACTACTGTTAGGTGGCCTGTACACAACTCCCACTAGCGTTTCCTGTCCCTTAGAGTTTCGCAGCTCTACCAATATTGATTCCACATCCTCCATGCTAATACCCTTCCTTTCTATTTCATTAATCTCCTCTCTCACCAGCAACGCTACCCCACCTCCTTTTCCTTTCCGTCTATCCCTCCTGAATATTGTATATCCCTTGATGTTCATCTCCCAGCTGACCATCTAGGGATATACTGAACATCTCTGATCATAGAGCTCTACACCAGAGAAATGGGGCCCTCGGCCTTCCCGCCCCTGGTAGCCCTTTTGCCCTTCTACACTGCTCCCATTCTGCCGCATTTGAGAGCACCAGGCCGCATCCTCTACGTCCATCCTGAAGAAGGGTCTCGACCCAAAACGTCACCCATTCCTTCTCTCCAGAGATGCTGCCTGTCCTGCGCAGTTCCTCTAGCCTTTTGTAACTATCTTCGGTTTAAACTAACATCTGCAGTTTCTTCTTACGCTTCCTTCTAAACCTTCTCTATTCATCTATCCTTGTTGTCACAGATGACGCCCAACCCAGGCGTCTATTTTTGCGCTCCATACTAGTAGATCTACAATCACATATTACAATCGCTCCATACTGTTAAATCTCTATTCCCACAGCAACATTTCTCACTTTAACTATGATCTTCGTAAACTAAACGTCATGCCCTCATCAAGTACCTATGCACTGTAATCGTTCGATTCTCAAAAAGTCGTACGGTCGTAAGTAATAGGAGTAGAATTCGGCCCATCAAGTCTATTCCGACATTCAATCATGGCTGATCTATCTCTCCCTCCTAACCCCATTCTCCTGACATGCATTAATCAAGAATCTATCTATCTCTGCCTTGAAGCAGTGATTAGTAGGGTACCGCAAGGCTCGGTGCTGAGACCGCATCAATGTACTATATACATTAATGATTTAGATGAAGAAAGGAAAAGTAACATTTGCAAAGTTCAAGTTCAAGTTCAAGTGAATTTATTGTCATGTGTTCCTAATAGGACAATGAAATTCTTGCTTTGCATCATGAATTTTTTGCAGATGACACAAAGCTAGATGGCAGTGGGAACTGTGAGGAAAATGCTACGAGGATGCAGGGTGACTTGGACAGGTTGGGTGAGTGGGCAGATGCATGGCAGATGCAGTTTAATGTGGATAAATGTGAGGGTATCCACTTTGGTGGCAAGAACTAGAAGGCAGATTATTATCTGAACTGTGTCAAGTTAGGAAAAGGGGAAGTACAACGAGATCTGTGAGTCCTTGTTCATCAGTCACTGAAAGTAAGCAGGCAGTGAAGAAAACTAATGGCATGTTGACCTTCGTAACAAGAGGAGTTGAGTACAGGAGCAAAGAGGTCCTTCTGCGTTTGTACAGGGCCCAAGTGAGACTCCACCTGGAGTATTGTGTGCAGTTTTGGTCTCCAAATTTGAGGAAAAACATTCTTGCTATTGAGGGTGTGCAGCATAGGTTCACGAGGCTAATTCCTGGGATGGCGGGACTGTCATATGTTGAATGAAAGCAGCGACTGGGCTTGTATACACTGGAATTTAAAACGATGAGAGGGCATCTCATTGAAACATATAAGATTATTAAGGGTAGGCACAAAATGCTGGAGTAACTCAGCGGGCGAGGCAGCATATTTGGAGAAAAGGAATGGGCGACGTTTCGGGTCGAGACTCTTCTGCAGACTGTTGTCAGCGGAGGGGGCAGAACAGAGAGAATGTAGGCGGAGTCAGTAAGGCTAGTAGGAGAATTGGGAAGGGAGAGGGGATGGACAGAGAAAGCAAGGGCTATCTGATGTTTGAGGTCAATGTTCATACCGCTGGGTGCAAACTACCCAAGGCCCAGGACAGGAAGGTCAGATTGGGAATGGGATGGGGAGTTGCAGTGCTGGGCCACCAGGCGATCAGCTAGGTTACGACGGACTGAGCGGAGGTGTTCAGCGAAACGATCGCCGAGCCTGCGCTTGGTCTCGCCGATGTAGAGAAGTTGACATCTGGAACAGCGGATATAGCAGGTGAGATTGGAAGAGGTGCAAGTGAACCTCTGCCTCACCTGGACAGACTGTTTGGGTCCTTGGATGGAGCGAGGGGGGAGGCAAAGTGACAGGTGTTGCTTCTCCTGCGGTTGCAGGGGAAAGTAACAGGGGAGGGGGTGGTTTGGGTGAGAAGGGACGAGTTGACCAGTGAGTTACAGACGGAACAGTCTCTGCCGAAAACAGAAAGGGGTAGGGATGGGAAGATGCGGCCAATAGAGGGATCCCGTTGGAGGTGGCGAATATGTTGGAGGATTATATGCTGTATGCGACGGCTGATGGGGTGGAAGGTGAGGACAAGGGAACTCTGTCCTTGTTGTGAATGGGGGAAGGGGGAGTAAGAGCAGAGCCTAGTGAGAGCCTCATCTACAATCGAAGAAGGGAACGTCCGTTCCCTAAAGAATGAAGACAGCTCCGATGCCCTGGTGTAGAACACCTCACCCTGGGTGCAGATGCGGCTTAGACGGAGGAATTGGGAGCAGGGGAGAGAATCTTTACAGGAAGCAGTGTTTGAAGAAGTGTAGTCACGATCGCTATGGGCGTCAGTAGGTTTGTAGCAGATGTTGGCCAATAGTCTGTTTCCTGTGATGGAGACGGTGAGATCTAGAAACGGTGGGGATATGTACGAGATGGTCCAAGTGAATTTAGGTGCAGGATGGAAATTAGTGGTGAAGTTGATGAAGTCAGTGAGCTGCGTGGGTGCAGGAGGTAGTACCAAATACAGTCGTCACTATAGCTGAGGTAGAGTTCGGGGATAGGGCCAGTGTACGCCTGGATCAGGGATTGTTTGACGTACTCTACAAAGAGGCAGGCATAGCTAAGGCCAAATGCGAGTGCGCATAGAAACATAGAAACATAGAAAATAGGTGCAGGAGGAGGCCATTCGGCCATTCGAGCCAGCACCGCCCTTCATTGTGATCTTGGCTGATCGTCCCCTATCAATAACCCGTGCCTGCCTTCTCCCCATATCCCTTGATTCCACTAGCCCCTAGAGCTCTATCCAACTCTCTCTTAAATCCACCCAGTGACTTGGCCTCCACTGCCCGCAGGGAATTCCATAAATTCACAACTCTCTGGGTGAAAAAGTTTTTTCTCATCTCAGTCTGAAATGGCCTCCCCTTTATTTGAAGACTGTGGCCTCTGGTTCTGGACATTGGGAAAAATGTTCCTGCTTCTAGCTTGTCCAGTCCTTTTATAATGTTATATGTTTCTATAAGATCCCCCCCTCATCCTTCTAAACTCCAGTGAATACAAGCCTAGTCTTTTCAATCTTTCCTCATATGACAGTCCCGCCAGCCCAGGAATCAATCTCGAGAACCTACGTTGCACTGCCTCAATCACAAGGATTTCCTTCCTCAAGTTAGGAGACCAAACCTGTACACAATACTCCAGATGTGGTCTCACCAGAGCCCTGTACAACTGCAGAAGAACCTCTATACTCCTATAATGACATTCTCTTGTTATGAAGGCCAACATTCCATTAGCTTTCTTCACTGCCTGCTGTACCTGCACGCCAACTTTGAATGACCGGTGTACAAGGACACCCAGGTCTCGCTGTACCTCCCCCGTACCTAACCTAACCCCATTGAGATAATAATCTGCCCCCTTGTTTTTGCCGCCAAAGTGGGTAATCTCACTTTTATCTATATCATACTGCATCTGCCACGCATTTGCCCACTCACTCAACCTATCCAGGTCACCCTGCAACCTCCTAACTTCCTCTTCACAGTTCACACTGCCACCCAGCTTTGTGTCAAACGCAAACTTGCTAGTGTTGCTCCTAATTCCCTCTTCCAAATCATTAATATATGGTAAACAGTTGTGGCCCCAACACCGAGCCTTGCGGCATTCCACTCGCCACTGCCTGCCATTCTGAAAAGGACCCGTTCAGTCCTACTATTTGCTTCCGGTCTGCCAACTACTTTACTATCCATGTCAACACCCTACCCCCAATATCATGCGCTCTAATTTTAGTCACCAGTCTCTCGTGCGGGACCTTATCAAAGGCTTTCTGAAAGTCTAGATACACTACATCCACTGGTACCCCTTCATCCATTTTACTTGGCACATCCTCAAAAAATTCCAGAAGATTAGTCAAGCATGATTTCCCTTTCATAAATCCACGTTGACTTGGACTAATCCTTTTACTGCTATCCGAGTGCCCCGAATCCAAATACCTCTTTAATAATTGACTCCAGCATCTTTCCCACCACCGAAGTCACGCTAACTGGTTTGTAATTCCCCGTATTCTCTCTTGCTCCTTTCTTGAAAAGTGGGATAAAATTAGCTATCCTCCATTTGAAGATTGGAAAATTATCACCAATGCGTCCACTATTTCGAGAGCCACCTCCCTGAGGACCCTGTGATGCAGACCATCAGGCCCAGGGGATTTATCATCCTTCAGTCCCATTAGCCTACCCAATACTACTTCTCGCCTAATTACAATTTTATTTCAGTTCCTCTACCCCATTAGATCCTCTGTCCTCCAGTACATCTGGGAGATTGTTTGTGTCTTCCTTAGTGAAGACAGATCCGAAGTACCTATTCAACTCTTCTGCCATTTCCTTGTTGCCCATAATAATTTCACCCATGTCTGCCTTCAAGGGACCCACATTTGACTTTGCTACTCTTTTTCTCTTAACATATCTAAAGATGATTTTACTGTCCTTCTTTATATTCCTGGCCAGCTTCTCCTCGTACTTCATCTTTTCAGTCCGTATTGCCCGTTTTGTTTCCTTCTGTTGTCCTTTGAAAGTTTCCCAATCCACTGGCTTCCGGCTACTCTTTGCTGTGTTATACATCTTTTCTTTTAGTTTTATTCTATCCCTGACTTCCCTTGTCAGCTACGGTTGCCTCCTACTCCCCTTAGAATCTTTCTTCCTTTTTGGAATGAACTGATCCTGCGTCTTCCGGATTATGCCCAGAAATTCCTGCCATTGCTGTTCCACCGTCATTCCTGCTAGGATCCCTTTCCAGTCTACTTTGGCCAGCTCCTCTCTCATGCCTTCATAGTCCCCTTTGTTCAACTGCATCACTGCTACTTCCGATTTAACGTTCTCCTTCTCAAATTGCAGATTAAAACTAATCATATTATGCCTTAGATACGCCTTGGATCAGGAGGAAGTGGGAGGAGTCGAAGGTGACGTTGTTGAGGGTAAGGACTAGCTCTGCTCGGCGGAGTAGAGTACTGGTGGACGGAAATTGGCTGGTTCTGCGGTCGAGGGAGAAACGGAGGGCTTTAAGACCCTCCTGATGGGGCTGGAGGTGTAATAGACAATAGGCAATAAACAATAGGTGCAGGAGAGGGCCATTCGGTTCTTCGAGCCAGCATCGCTCATGTGATCATGGCTCAATCAGTACCCGTTCCTGCCTTCTCACCATTATCCCCTGACACCGTTATCTTTAAGAACCTTTGAGGTTAGTGGACAGGTCCATTGTAACGGGGGAAAATTTGAGGAGACCAAGAAGCGTCGTTCCCCAGCAGTCGGTGGGGGCATAATTCATATATATATATAGATATATATATATATATATATACACACACACATATATATATATATATATATATATATATATATATATATATATTATATATATACATATATATATATATATATATAATTATATATATTAATGACAGAACACACAATAAACACAAATGTAACATCCACCACAGAGAGTTCACCAAACACCTCCTCACTGTGATGGAAGGCAAAGTCTTAAAGTATCTGTCTTTTGGGGTGAAGAAAACGTCGGGCCGCTAGATTGGACACGCTGGAGGCAGGAAACATGTTCCCGATGTTGGGGGAGTCCAGAACAAGGGGCCACAGTTTAAGGATAAGGGGGTGGCCATTTAGAACGGAGATGAGTAAAAACCTTTTCTCTCAGAGAGTTATGAATCTGTGGAATTCTCTGCCTCAGAAGGCAGTGGAGGCCAATACTCTGGATGCTATCAAGAGAAAGTTAGATAGAGTTAGATTAAGTTAGATGGAGCTCTTAAAGATAGCGGAGTCAAGGAATGCGGGGAGAAGGCAGGAACGGGGTACTGATTGTGAATGATTAGCCATGGTGGTGCTTGCTCGAAGGGCCGAATGGCCTACTCCTGGTCCTATTGTTTATTGTCTATTGTCTATTGTCTAAAATATCCAGTGACTTGGCTTCCGCAACCTCTTGTGGCAGATAATTCCACAGGATCACTGCCCTCTGACTAAATACATTTCTCCTCATCTCCTTCCAAAATAACGTTCTTTACTTCTGAGGATGTGACCTCCAGTCCAGGATTCTCGCACACGCGAACACATCCTTTCCACATCCACTCTGTCTGAGCCTTTCACTATTTTGTACGTTTCAATAAGGAAAATGCGTCGACTGGGCTTGTGTTCACTGGAATTTACTCGGATGAGAGGGGTTCTAATAGAAACATATAGAATTCTTAAAGGAGTGGACAGGCTAGATGCAGGAAAAATGTTCCCGATGTTGGAGAATCCAGAAACAGGGGTCACAGTTTAACAATTTAGGGCTGAGATGAGGAAAAACTTTTTCACCCAGAGGGTTGTGAATCTGTGTAATTTGCCGCCGCAGAAGGCGGTGGAGGCCGACTCGTTGGATGTTTTCAACAGAGAGTTGGGTTTAGCTCTCAGGTCTAAAATAATCAAGGGATAAGGGGAAAAAGCAGGAACATAGTATTGACTTTAGATGATCAGCCATGGTCATATTGAATGGTGGTGCTGGCTTCAAGGGCCGAATGGCCTACTCTTCCACCTGTTTTTCTATGTTTCTATGTTTCTAAGGAAAGCTCTTCTTCGCACGAAGAGTTGATTGAAACTCAACAAAGTTGCTGGTCGATACGGACTCGGTGGGCCGAATGGCCTGAATCCGCGCTGTGTCTCTAAACTAAACTAAACTAAACTAAACTCAACTAAAAGGTAACGCGCTCGTTCACATGTTGTCATATCTGCTCATGACACAGAAAGTGTCTGTTCCATCCATCTAGTCGCTGTCGACTCTCGGATTAAAGTAATTGGGTGATTGACGGTGGGCACAGATACGGTTGGCCGAAGAGCCTGTTTCCATGCTCTACAATTCTATGACTATCTGCCACGCCATCATGTTACCCATTATATGTTGTGAACTCGTGAATTACATCCTTTATACACAGGGATATGTTCAAACTGCAGATGCTGTAATTCTGTACTAAATACAACATGCCGGTGGAAGGCAGCGGGCCAGGCAGCATCTGTGGGGGAAATAGACAGGCATCCTGGGATGTCAGGTCTTTCATATGAAGAAAGATTGGATAGACTCGGCTTGTACGCCGTAGAATTTAGAAGATTGAGGGGGGATCTTATAGAAACGTACAACATTCTTAAGGGGATGGACAGGCTAGATGCAGGAAGATTGTTCCCGATGTTGGGGAAGTCCAGGACAAGGGGTCACAGTTTAAGGATAAGGGGAAAATCTTTTAGGACCGAGATGAGAAAAACATTTTTCACACAGAGAGTGGTGAATCTCTGGAATGCTCTGGCACAGAAGGTAGTTGAGGCCAGTTCATTGGCTATATTTAAGAGGGAGTTAGATGTGGCCCGTGTGGCTAAAGGGATCGGGGGTATGGAGAGAAGGCAGGCAAGGGATACTAAGTTGGATGATCAGCCATGATCATATTGAATGGCGGTGCAGGCTCGATGGGCCGAATGGCCTATTCCTGCACCTATTTTCTATGTTTCTATGTTTCTATACTGCTCTCGTGGTGCTGACTGACCCACCGAGTTACCCCAACATTTTGAGTTCGACACAAGATTCTAGCACCTGAAGTTCCTTGTAGGCGTACGGCCTCAACAAATCAGGCAATTACGCCGCAACCACGTATCCCCTAGTGTGACCGCATCTGGAGTGCCGAGTACAGCTCTGGTCTGAATGATTCAGTATTGTATACTTTCATTGGCGGCAGCACAGACAATATTAATTAAATTGACTTGTTGGATGACGGAACGCGTTTCTGAAGACAGGTTAAACAGTTTGGGCCTTCACCCTTTGGAGATTAGTGGAATGAGACATCAGGTGACTGATACCAACATGCGATTGCTAAATGGGCCCAGCAATCATATGGCGCCTTGCACGCCTTGAAGGCCTCAAAAGCCGTTGCAGCCAATAAAATGTTATCATAGTTAAAAGCTGTCCCAATAACTAGCATGTTAACAGGGAACCATTGACAAGTTTGTCCGATCACCAGGTGTCTCGTTCCCTTCCCTCCCCCCCTTCCCTTCCCTCCCCTTCCCTTCCCTCCCCTTCCCTTCCATTTCCTGTCCTATTCTGGGGGATGAAACACTACACTATGTGCTCAAAGGACCTTGATTTGGAAAGTTTACCCCAGAATTCAGGTAACATTTCACCCAGCATGTGAGTGTAGAGAATTTTAGTAAGATAAACACAATAATGCGAGTGTAACTCATCGGGTCAGGCAGCATCTCTGCAGAAAGGGAATAGGTGACGTTTCCGGTTGAGACCGTCCTTCAGACTGAAAGTCATAGCAGAGGGGAGTTAGGGGTATGAAACGGTTCAGATCAAAGCAGAGCCGATGAGCAAGAAAAGATGGAGCCCACAATGGTCCATAGCTGGCCGTGGAAGAGATTGAAATTAGAGATATCAAAATCATACCGCTGGTGTGTAATCTGCCCAAGCGAAATATGAGGTGCTGTTCCTCCAATTTGCGTGTGTCCTCACTTTGACGGTGGAAGAGGCCCAGGACAGAAAAATCTGTACGGGTATGGGTAGGGCAGTTAAAATGTTAAAATGGACTGCAGGCTGAGTTAAAATAAACCATTGGTGTAGATAAGGTTTTTACATGTAATGGAAGTCATAAACACTTGGAGAACACGGCTGCGGGCCAACACTGTATTCGGTAAACACTGTAAACTAAAATTAATGTTGTGGTTAGAGTTATAGATTGATACAACGTGGACACAGACCCTTCGGCGCAACTTGCCCACACCGGCCAACATGTCCCAGCTACACTATTCCCACCTGCCCGCGTTTGGTCCATATCCCTCCAAACCTGTCCCTTCCCTGTGGTTCATGGCACTGTAAGTTAACCGTGTGATAACTGATCCCCCCCCCCCCCTCCCCCCCCCCCCCCCCCTTCGTTGTTGTCTAAGAATGGACGGGTCTGCGTTTTAAAAATGAAATTCGCTTGCAGGCTCCCGTGCTCAGAAACTCGCCTGCTTAATCTTGCAAATATTTTGTTTTCTTGCTCACTGCTACATCCGTCCGCAACGCCCCCCCCCCCCCCTCCCCTTAACTGCCACCTCGCTTCTCTAGTTTCCAGTCAGAGGCACCGCAACCGCAGTCACCTCTGTTTGCACAAACAGACTCATTCTGCGAGCGCTTTTGCTGAAACCGCACCTCCAACGCACATCCTGCTGCCGTTGGTTGTCATGTCAACCGGTCCTCTAGTTTCAGCCATGGTGTGTTCTTATCAGGGCACTGTTTGTATCGAAACAACCAGCGAACCTAGTTTTTAAAATGAACACCCCAGTTGCTGGTTGATTTCACAATAATGTATCTTCTATGAAATCCCTTGAGTCGATCCAGTCCCCAGCTCCTTGCATGCTTAAATACAGATTGCTAATTGGAAAATAAATCCATTGCAACGGAATCGTCCTTCACCCCCCATGTTCGAAGAGGAGTTGCATCACATGACTTCGAGTCATTGAGATAGAGTCATACAGCGTGGAAACAGGCTCTTTAGCCCAACTTGCCCACACCGGTCAACATGTCCTAGCTACACTAGTTCCACCTGCCTGCGTTTGGCCCATATCCCTCCAAACATGTCCTATCCATGTGCCTGGAGTATTGCGTACAGTTTTGGTCTTCAAATGTGAGGAAAGACATTCTAGCCATAGAGGGGGGTACAGAGAAGGTTCTCCAGACTGATTCCTGGGATGGCAGGAATTTCATATGAGGAAAGACTGGATAGACTCGTCTTGTACTCGCTAGAATTTAGAAGACTGAGTGGGGATCTTATAGAAACCTACACAATTCTTAAGGGGTTGGACAGGCTAGATGCAGGAAGATTGTTCCCGATGTTGGGGAGGTCCAGAACAAGGGGTCACAGTCTAAGGATGGGGGAATTCCTTTAAGACCGAGATGAGGAAAACATTTTTCGCACAGAGAGTGGTGAATCTCCGGAATTCTTTGCCACAGAAGGTAGTTGAGGCCAGTTCATTGGCTATATTTAAGAGGGAGTTAGATGTGGCCCTTATGGCTAAAGGGATCAGGGGGTATAGAGAGAAGGCAGGTTCGGGATACTGAGTTGGATGATCAGCCATGATCATATTGAATGGCCGTGCAGGCTCGAAGGGCCGAATGACCTACTCCTGCACCTATTTTCTATGTTTCTATGTTTCTATGTACCTATCTAACAATTTCTAGAACGTTGTGGTACTCCCTGTCTTAACTACCTCCTCTGGCAGCTCGTTCCGTATACCCACCACCCTTTGTGTGGCAAATGTGAACCCTCGGATTCATTTTAAATCGTATCCCCTTCACCTGAACCGTATGTCCTCTGGTCCTTGATTACCCTACTCTGGGGAAAGAGACATCTGATCCTCTCATGATTTTATACACAGCGAACCTCTGCAAACAGACCACACTCTTCAGTCTTGACGTTGAGGGTCGATTTTAGGTGCTGTATTCAGGAGAAAATAATGGGCACCAGAGCAGTTGGATTGTGAAATATGGTGCTTTATATTCAAAACATCCCGCAGACTGACATAGAACATAAAGTACAGGACACAAGGACAGGCCCTTCAACCCACAATGGTGTCACTGACACTAATGGTAGGTTAAACTATTCTCCCTTTCGGGCCCGTGATACATGACCTTCCATTTCCTGCATATCCATGTGCCTTTCTAACGGTATCTGAAATGCATTTGGTACATCTGCCTCCACCATCTTCCCTGGCAGCGCCCTACTGGCACCCACCACCCTCTGTGAAAACTTCCTCTGCATATCTTCTCTAACTCTAGCGCCTCTCGCTTTAAAGCTATGGCATCTGATGTTTGTCTTTTGCACACTGGTGAAACGGTCTGCCTGTCTACCCTATCTATTCCGTGTTTTGCACGCGCAGGATCAGACGCTGGTTCAATAGACATAGAAACATAGAAACATAGAAATTAGGTGCAGGAGCAGGCCATTCGGCCCTTCGAGCCTGCACCGCCATTCAATATGATAATGGCTGATCATCCAACTCAGTATCCCGTACCTGCCTTCTCTCCATACCCCCTGATTCCTACAGCCACAAGGGCCACATCCAACTCCCTCTTAAATATGGCCACCGAACTGGCCTCAACTACCTAGACAATAGACAATAGGTGCAGGGTAGGCCGTTCGGCCCTTCGAGGCAGCACCGCCATACAATGTGATCATGGCTGATCATCCCCAATCAGTACCCCGTTCCTGCCTTCTCCCCATATCCCCTGACGCCGCTATCTGTAAGAGCTCTATCTAGCTCTCTCTTGAAAGTATCCAGGGTGCCAGCCTCCACCGCCTTCTGAGGCCGAGAATTCCACAGACTCACCACTCTCTGTGAGAAAAGGTGTTTCCTTGTCTCCGTTCTAAATGGCTTACCCCTTATTCTTAAACTGTGGCCCCTGGTTCTGGACTCCCCCAACATCGGGAACATGTTTCCTGCCTCTAGCGTGTCCAAACCCTTAACAATCTAATATGTTTCAATAAGATCCCCTCTCATCCTTCTAAACTCCAGCGTGTACCAGCCCAGCCGCTCCACACTCTCAGCATATGATAGTCCCGCCATCCCGGGTATTAACCTTGTAAACTTACGCTGCACTCACTCAATAGCAAGAATGTCCTCCATCAAATTAGGGGACCAAAACTGCACACAATACTCCAGACGTGGTCTCACTGGGGCAGAACAACTGCAGAAGGATCTCTTTGCTCCTATACTCGACTCCTCTTGTTATAAAGGCCAAAATTCCATTCGCTTTCTTCTCTGTCTGCTCTACCTGCATGCTTACTTTCATAGACTGATGAACAAGGACCCCGCAGATTCCGGTGTACTCCCCCTTTTCCCAACTTGACCCCATTTAGATAGTAATCTGCCTTCCTGTTTTTTTATACCAAAGTGGATAACCTCACATTTATCCACATTAAACGTAATCTGCCATGCATCTGCCCACTCCCCCAATCTGTCCAAGTCTCCCTGCATTCTCATAGCATCCTCCTCACAGTTCACAATGCCACCCGGCTTTGTGTCATCTGCAAATTTGCTGATGTTACTTTGAATCTCTTCATCCAAATCATCGTATATTGTAAACAGCTGCACCGGGCCTTGCGGTACCCCACTCACCAGTCACTGCCTGCCATTCTGAAAGGGACCCGTTAATCCCTACTCTTTGTTTCCTGTCTGCCAACCAATTTTCTACCCCTGTCAGCACTCTACCCCCAATACCATGTGCCCTAATGTTGCCCACTAATTTCCTATGTGGGACCTTATCAAATGCTTTCTGAAAGTCCAGGTACACTACATCCACTGGCTCCCGCTTGTCCATTTTCCTAGTTACATCCTCACAAAATTCCAGAAGACTAGTCAAGCTTGATTTCCCCTTCGTAACTCCATGCTGACTCGAACCGATCCTGTTACTGCTATCCAAATGTGCCGCTATGTTATATTTTATAATTGACTCCAGCATCTTCCCCACCACCGATGTCAGGCTAACTGGTCTATAATTCTCCGTTTTGTTCTCTCCAGACCCGTCGCTTCTTCCACACTTATAGCACAGAAACAGGCCCAGTTCCCACTGACCATGCACCACACGGTTACACTAATCCTGCATGCATCCATTGAAAGTAAATTCCCGCATTACCGTCATTTCCAAATGCGCTGCTATTAGATTTTTTAGAGTTTAGATAGATAAGAAGGGAGAGTGAAACTTAAGTTTCCCCGTGCGCTTGTGAAGAGCATTTTGGATTGAAGTGGGCTTCAAAGGGAAAAGCGGAGGCACTGTTTCCGAACAAAGCGGGAGTCGATAGATAATGATAGAAAACAGGCAGATTCCCCCATAATGAAAATAATTAAAATGTCGGAAACGCGTTGGAAGACCAGCGCCTTCTATTCTACTTGGACAATCTACAATCCAACGGTATGAACATTGTATTATCCAATTTTATGCTACCTGCCCCAGTCACATTCTCTCCTTCTGATCTGCCGAGTTCCCCCCTCTCACACACACACATCTTTGTCCACAATCCAGCCGCATATCATCTCGTATATTTCCTCTCCCCTATCCACCCTATCTGCCCATCGCCAGCACGCCCCTTCCACTGTGTCCCTATCCCCTCTCATAATGTTCCCATTCAGTGGCTGTGGAAAGCATCTTGTCCGGAAATATCACAATCTGGTTTGGGAATTGCTCTGCCCAGAAGGCTCTGCAGAGAGCTGTGCGTTCGGCCGAACGCACTATGGGAACTCCACTCGTCCGTCTGCAGGACCTATACATCAGGAGGTGCAACTCCAGAGCCATTAAGATCATGGGAGACCCCTTCCACCCCAGCAACGGACTGTTTTAGCTGCTACGGCCGGGCAAACGCCTCCGTTGCCATGTTGTGAGAACGGAGAGGTTGGGAAGGAGTTTCCTCCCAGAGGCCATTAGAACTGTAAACTCACCAGGGATTAACTTTACTGTACCATTCTACTGTTTTTTTTTTAAATTTGCTGTATTTTCCCTTTTTCCTTCCGCCCACAATATTTAATATGTAAAAGAACATGTGATTCTGTTCCATTCTGTTTGTAGTTCGTGTGCTTGTTTGTGTGGTTTTTACACAAAGTCCGCGAGCACTGCCACGTTTCATTTCACCGCACATCTCGGGTGTGTATGTGACCAATAAACTAAACTTGACTTGACTTGACTTACCCACCATTCTTCTTTACTTGGTTCCACTACGCCTTTCTTATCAGAATCAATAACCTGTGGTCCTCTCTTGTTTCCTCGTCACCTCCCAGCCGCTGTAGCTACCTCCACCGTGTCCTCTCTAATTGGTTCCATTTGACGATCGACCCCTCCTCACCTCGATCCACTGCCCGCTTGCCTCAACCACCACCACGTCTCCTTATTCTACATACGCCTATTGTACCCTTTCAGTCCAGATGAAGATTTTCTACCCGAAACATCATCTGTCCCTTCCCTCCACATATGCTGCCTGACCCACTAAGTTCCTCTGGCAGTTTGTTGTAGTTTTCATGCTACAGATTCCAGCATCTGCAGTGTTGTGCGTTTCCAAGACATTGGAAAATACTTCGCAGGTTCAGACTGCACCCGTGGAACGGGATCTCCAAATACTCGCTCCCTCGCAGCGTTTAAGGTTTGCCTCTACCCCAAGCATTGCAAGGGTTGAAAAATACGGCTCACCACCCCCTTCGCAAAGGTTCATTAGAGATGGGCAATTCAACGCCAGCTTAGCCGGCGAGGCGCACTTCCCTGCGATTAATACATCACAGGCAACGGAGACACAACTAATGGTAGATTCTGCTTTACGATGGAAAACACAAAGTGCTGGAGTAGCAAAGCGGGACAGTTGGCTTTTCCGGAAGACATGGGTGGATGACATTTAGGATTGAGACGCTGCAAAAAGAAAAAAACTGACTGGGACATACATCACCAATCGTCCCGGAACTTCCTGCACCGGTGCACTGTGGAAGACTTTGGCGAGAAAGGTCAGCAAGGCGCCTCAGCACTACCTTGTTCACTATCAGCCTCACACTTTCCATTTTGCTCCATAATCTTTCACTCGGTTGCATGCATTCTAAATATCCGGCTGTCTATATTGCAGAAGGCGATTCTATTTGAGGAAGAGAGACGTGTAAACCACGCACCATTAAAGATAGTATTTTTTTTATTGACAATTGAATTTAAAACAGTAACAGCGACAGCCTTTGCTCAAAACAAGATTCGCAATCTTCACTTATAAACTAAGGTAGCGCAAACACTCTATCCGCGCAATGCACTGAATACATCAATGATTTGCAGCTTGAGAAACAATAGTATTGGATACAATTCACGTTTGCAATAAAAATCTGGCTGAGTAACTGCCATAATTAACGTTGTGAGCGATGCCTTTCTATAATTGAATGCTAAAATCTCTGTCTGGCATCAAGTGCCGCCTTGCATTGGACGTGACATGACTACGCAGGGAGGAAATATGGCGACGGTACAGGGACCCTGATTGCCCCCTTCTGTGCAGAAGAGCGGATTAGATAGGTATATGAATATGCAGGGAATGGAACGACATGGATCGGGGGTGGGCTGATGGAATTAGTCTATTTCTGCCTGATGGAGCCATCCCGTGTTCTATTGTTCCACCAATTCCGACCAATGTCCAATATCAACGGCTGATTCTCGTGTGATCCACCGGATCGTAGAAAAGCAACCGCATTGAAATCGCGAGTAGGTAGCTCCGTGATACTTTAAACCTATGATATATGTAGCAGTCCACAACGGAATTGAAGAGTGCGATCGAGCGCTCTGCTAAAGGGTTACTATATAAAATACAACTGATGCAAATACATTTCCGAGATAATGTGTGAGAACACTGCGCTGGGCGGCACAGTGCTGTCTTACAACGCCAGTGACCCAGCTTCGATCCTGGATGCGGGTGCTGTCTGTACGGACATTGCACGTTCACCCTGTGACCTGCGTAGGTTTTCCCCGGGTGCTCCGGTTTCCCCCACAGTCCACATACGCGCGGGCTTGAAGGTTAATTGGCTTCCGTAAATTGTCCTTGGACTATATAATGAAACTGGCATCGGGGTGTTTCTTGGTCGGCATGGACTCGGTGGGTCGAAGGGCCTGCTTTCCTGACTATATTTCTCATCTAAACTTTATTTAAAGTATAGATTTAATGGACCTCTTTTCAGCAATAACATTGTTTCTAAGCAGGATATATAAACTCTACATATGTATCTCGTGAATGTGGTATGCGATTTTAAATACGATTTCCATCAGTCTAAATACTAAAAGATGAAGCCGGAATTCAGTGATATAATCTCACTGAAAAAGATTATATAACTTCATCTATGGCGCGTCTGCGTATAATTGATTAATTTGCCGGGTATATATTAGACCACTGCGACACTGGAACCTGAATAGCAAAAATGGCTAAATTGTAATCATGTATCGTCTTTTTGCTGACTGGTTAGCACGCAACAAAAGCTTTTCACTGTACCTCGGTACACGTGACAATACACTAAACTGAAACTGGATACAACATTACCCAGAGGATAAAAGTTAGCCACGATCCAAACTATTGAAGCTTCGGTTTAAAATCTGTTTTGCGTTAAGCGAAGGCGCGTCTTTCGGATATGAGGTCTCCGGCACCAATTTCCCAATTGTTTCTGTTGACGCCACGAATCCACTCTAGCGGAGAGACGTCTTCTTCGGGGAAGAGGCACTCGCGCAATGACTGGAATGGGAAGAGGGAGACGGTACAACGAATTACAAGGAAGTTTAATTAAAGAGATGCAAACGTTTCTCAACCTTGTTACTCTCCATCTGCCGTTAGTTCTATTCCCACGCAGACTGTGCCGTCGGCCAGGATTAAACGCCGGGGTAGTGAGGCAGTGTTAGGTCCGCCACTGTTTGGGACTGCAGCCCAATCCCCTGCTGTTCTTAGATTCAAACAATGTATAGTATACTTTCCTAATTAACTCCATATTATTTTTATCCCAACTTCCAAGGTTTCGTCCATTATATGTTGTGTTCGGTGCATAATGAACTACTTCTCATCAACCAGCTATACTATACTAATATACTACTACATGTACTATTCTTTATAAATTGTAGTTATATTAGTATATAGTAGTGTGTACGATATAGTCGTATATACTACTGCAGTAGAGAGTGTTGTATATACTGTATATGCTACAATGACACTATACAATATAACTTTATTTATCTCAGGGGGGAAATTGGTCTGGCAACAGGCACGATGCTTGAAAGTAGGGACGAGTGGAAAGTCCAGGATTGGGGATGTACAAAGGTTGGGGATGGGAGGGGGGGCGGGGCGCTGAAGTGGAATCAGTCAGTCTACCCCAAGAGAGAAGGGGTAGGAGTTGTACAGTTTGATTGCCACAGGGAGAAAGGCGTTCTGTGCTGCATCTTGGTTGAGCCAATCTGTTGCAGGTTCAACTACACTACCCGAATAACATAAAACACGAACCGAAATTATGAATTCCCATGGCATGTCTTTGGTTGCACAAAATGCAATTATATTTTGTTTTGCAATATTGTTGTGATGATTATTTTTTTAAATTCTGATTGTTTTATATGATCAAAATGTATTGTGGTTGCGGGCCCGTTACACTGATGCAAGTAAGAATTTTATTGTTCTGGTGTTTGTACACGTGGCATTTACAGGCTCTTGACTTAACATCTCCCAAACGGATGGATTGTGGCCATCATCTTCAGAATTTTCATTGAATGAAATGCATTGGTAGCATTGAAACATGGGAATTATGAGCAGGGCACAAGGTCATAAGGACCTGTGACAAGAGAAGATTTAGGTTATACGGCCCATCAAGTGTTCTCCGGCCATTCAATCATACCCTGCGTGCTCTTCTGTGGCAAATAATTCCACAGATTTTCATCCTCTTTTCTCTGCTAACGGAACTTCCATTAATTCTGAGGCGATGACCTCTGGCCCCAGACTCTCCCACCAGTGGAAACATCCTCTCCATCCTCGGGTCTGCTATTCGTCAACGTCATCACTGTTCTGCCTCCATTTGCAGGGCCCTCATTTCCGTTGATTCCCTCCTTACTCCAAAATACATCTGCACTCCTTTAGAAACATAGAAAATGGGCGCAGGAGAGGCCATCTCATGGCTGCTCGTCCCCAATCAATAACCCGTGCCTGCCTTCTCCCCATATCCCTTAATTCCACCAGCCCCTAGAGCTCTATCCAACTCTCTCTCAAATCCATCCAGTGATTTGGCCTCCACTGCCCTCCGGGGCAGGGATTTATACAAATGCACAACTCTCGAGGTGAAAACGTTTTTTTCTCACCTCAGCCTTAAATGATCTCCCTTTATTCTAAGACTGTGGCCCCTGGTTCTGGGCTCGCCGAACATTGGGAACATTTTTCCTGCATGTAGCCTGTCCAGTCCTTTTATAATTGTATATGTTTCTATAAGATGCCCCCTCATCCTTCTAAACTCAACTCTCCAGGGTAATAAGTGTCGCTTAGTGCCCGCTACACACTCCGAACTGGCCCAACCCTTTCTCTGAGTCATTGGTCCCCGGATCCAGCCTTTAAGGACGGGAGAAGCACCTGGATGGGTCCTGTTGAGGCCTTTTTTTGAAAATAGATTTCCAGTGAGATGACCCACATTTTCGTCTAGGCAGGTTTACACAAGCGCACCCCCCTTCACAGCGCAAACCCGCCACCGATAAAAACACGTGGGAACTGCGTTCCACCAGACAGACGTCGAGGACGGTCCGCAGCGTGAACAAGTGAAGCGTAAACAAGATTTACTTTTGATAATGTTGTCCTCTTTTAGCCTTGACCAAATTCCACGCAAGAATTTGTGAGGTGGCGGGTGTATGGTATCAGCTGCCGTAATAGGTAACGGAGGCAGGTACTATCACAACGTTTAAAGAACATTTTGACGGGTACTTGTATAGGACGGGTT
>JAVHYY010000154.1:240000-245000 GCA_035221665.1 Okamejei kenojei
TAATTCATTCGGCCCATCAAGTCTATTCCGCCATTCAATCATGGCTGTGTAAGAAGGAACTGCAGATGCTGGTTTAAACCGAAGAGGACACAAAAAGCTGGAGTAATTCAGCGGGACCGGCAGCGCCTCTGGGTAGAAGGAATGGGCGATGTCTATCTTATTCAGTCATGGCTGATCTACATTTCACATTCTCCTGCCTTCACGACATAACCCCTGACACCTGTAATAAGTAACCCGTACTAACCGTGTTATTAAAAGCTGATTATCGTGTCTCCATTGCCACAACGTTTAACCTGCGTTTTCATGCTATCCGAACTATTCTGCTCCTCGTCGTTTCTTAGTTTCTTGTGTTTAGTTTGAAACCTCACATTGATCATATTATTTGTGACACAAATGCAACACGTGGTCATATCGTCCTCACCTGTCCCCGGGCCCTGTGCAAAATGTTCGATATTAAACCTTCCTTTTAGTGTTTCAACTTTTCAGCGGATCACATTATTGCTTCTGGTGAGGATTCCAGCAGTTAGACAAGCCACAGATGTCAAGCTCAAAGATCGGTTGTTCCCTGATTTCTCTCTTCCCCTTTCATAAACTAGGGGCGTTGGAGGGCTGGGGAGGGGGTGTGATCGGGTTATTATTTGCTTAACCCCAATATAGTTTTGAAGGAGCAGCATCTATCGAATTTCGTGAGATATAAGACGAGCAGGTCAGTTCCTTCAAATCTAAAATACCTTAGATAGACACAAAATGCTGGAATAACTCAGCGGGACAGGCAGCACCTCTGCATAGAGCGATGGGTGACGTTTCCGGTCGAGACCTCTGAAGAAGGGTCTCGTTCCGCAACGCCAACCATTCCTTCTATCCAGAGATGCGGCCTGTCCCGCTGAGGTAGTCCAGCATTTTGCGTCTATCTTCGGTGTAAATCAGCATCTGCAGTTCCTTCCAACACACCTACGCAGCGTTTTACTGCTTTGAAGGCGGTATTTACTATTATTTCTTATTGGAAAACAATCCACCGAATGAAGGGAATCACGTTTTCAGCAATTGAGTTATTTGATTCAAGGGAATCAAAGAACTCAATTGCTGAAAACCGCGTGTTCTATCTGCAGACTTGCAAGGAGGCACGCCGTACGGCCCAACCCATCCATGCCCCCAAGACGGCCCATCTAAGCTATCCTATTTGCCAGAGGTTGGCCCTTATCCCTCTCACTATTTGCTGCTCAACTATCTGTTCAAATATCATAGAAGCATAGAGTTATGCAACGTGGAAACAGGCCCTTGCGGCCCAACTTGCTCGCACCCACCAACATATTCAATCTACACTAGTCCCACCTGCCCGGGTTTTGGCCCACAATCCCTGTAAACCGTTCCTATCCGCGTGCCTCACGAAATGTTTCGTGCACGTTGCGATAGCACCTGCCTCAAGTAACTCCGGCAGCTCGTTCCTTGTACCTGCCACCGACCGTGTAAATGAGGTAGCCCTCAGGTTCCAATTAGATCTTGCCCCATTTATCTTAAACATGCCACCTGGCTCTCCATTCTCCTACTTCATGTACAAGCGTTAATTGTCTTAACATGTAAAATGTATTTTATTTTACCAGGCTCAAATCATTTCATCTGCAAAGCTGATTAAATATATCCACCAACGTCGGTCTAAATCGGTTGTTCGTCGTTCCTATTACATGTTCCCCTCTCACCATAGCCCCACGCCCTCTGGTACTTGATTTTACTACCCTGGGAAAATACTCTGTACACCCAGGCTATCGATTCCCTCATATAAACACAGAAACATAGAAATTAGGTGCAGGAGTAGTCCATTCGGCCCTTCGAGCCTGCACCGCCATTCATTATGATCATGGTTGATCATCCAACTCAGTATCCCGTACCTGCCTTCTCTCCATACCCTCTGATCCCCTTAGCCACAAGGGCCACATCTAACTCCATCTTAAATATAGCCAATGAACTGGCCTCAACTACCCTCTGTGGCAGAGAGTTCCAGAGATTCACCAATTTCTCTGTGAAAAAAAGTCTTTCTCATCTCGGTCTTAAAGGATTTCTCCCTCATCCTTAAGCAGTGACCCCTTGTCCTGGACTTCCCCAACATCGGGAACAGTCTCCCTGCATCTGGCCTCTGCAACCACTTAAGAATTTTGTAAGTTTCTATAAGATCCCATCTCAATCTCCTAAATTCTAGAGAGTATAAACCGAGTCTATCAAGTCTTTCTTCATAAGACAGTCCTGACATCCCAGGAATCAGTCTGGTGAACTCCCTCTATGGCAATAATGTCCTTCCCCAGATTTGGAGACCAAAACTGTACGCAATACTCCAGGTGTGGTCTCACCAAGACCCTGTACAACTGAAGTAGAACCTCCCTGCTCCTATACTCAAATCCTTTTGCTATGAAAACTAATATACCATTCGCTTTCTTCAATGCCTGCTGCACCTGCATGCCTACTTTCAATGACTGGTGTATCATGACACCCAGATCTCGCTGCATCTCCCCGTTTCCTAATCGGCCACCATTTAGATAATAGTCTGCTTTCCTGTTTTTGCCACCAAAGTGGATAACTTCACATTTACCCACATTATACTGCATCTGCCAAACATTTGTCCACTCACCCAGCCTATCCAAGTCACCTTGCAGTCTCCTAGCATCCTCCTCACAGCTAACACTGACACCCAGCTTAGTGTCATCCGCAAACTTGGAGATATTGCCTTCAATTCCCTCATCCGGATCATTAATATATATTGTAAATAGTTGGGGTTCCAGCACTGAGCCTTGCGGTACCCCACTAGTTACTGCCTTCCATTGTGAAAAGGACCCGTTTACTCCTACTCTTTGCTTCCTGTTTGCCAGCCAATTCTCTATCCACATCAATACTGAACCCCAATGCCGTATGCTTTAAGTTTGTATACTAATCTCTTATGTGGACTTTGTCGAAAGCCTTCTGGAAGTCTAGATGCACCACATCCACTGGTTCTCCCTTATCCACGCTACTAGTTACATCCTCGAAAAATTCCACAAGATTCGTCAGACATGATTTACCTTTCGTAAATCCATGCTGACTTTGTCCAATGATTCCACCACTTTCCAAATGTGCTGCTATTCCATCTTTCATAACTGACTCTAGCAGTTTCCCCACTATCGATGTTAGACTAACTGGTCTGTAATTCCCCGTTTTCTCTCTCCCTCCTTAAAAAAGAGGGGTTACGTTTGCTACCCGCCAATTCTCAGGAACTACTCCAGAATCTAAAGAGTTTTGAAAGATTATCACTAATGCATCCACTATTTCCGGAGCTACTTTCTTAAGTACTCTGGGATGCAGCCTATCTGGCCCTGGGGATTTATCGGCATTTAATCCATTCAATTTACCCCAAACCACTTCCCGACTACCTGGATTTCACTCAATTCCTCCTTTGACCCGCGGTGCCCTGCTATTTCCGGCAGATTATTTATGTCTTCCTTGGTGAAGACGGAACCAAAGTAGTTATTCATTTGGTCCGCCATACCCTTGTTCCCCATGATCAACTCACCTGTTTCTGACTGCAAGGGACCTACATTTGTTTTAACCAATCTCTTTCTCTTCACATATCTATAAAAAAATTGCAGTCAGTTTTTATGTTCCCTGCCAGTTTTCTTTCATAATCTATTTTTCCTTTCCTAATTAAGCCCTGTGTCCTCCTCTGCTGGTCCCTGAATTTCTCCCAGTCCTCTGGTATGCTGCTTTTACTGGCTACTTTGTACGCATCATCGTTTGCTTTGATACTATCCCTGATTTCCTTTGTTATCTACGGATGCACTACCTTCCCTGATTTATTCTTTTGCCAAACTGGGATGAACATTTTTTGTAGTTCATCCATGCAGTCTTTAAATGTCTTCCATTGCATATCCACCGTCAACCCTTTTAGAATGAATTGCCAGTCAATCCTGGCCAATTCACGTCTGATACACTCAAAGTTATCTTTCTTTAAGTTCAGAACCATTGTTTCTGAATTAACAATGTCACTCTCCATCCTAATGAAGAACCTTTAGTAACTTCTACAAGATCATTCCTCAGCCTCTAGTGCTGAAAGGAAATAAGTCCATCCCTACTCTACCCAGTGAGCACCGCCAGGAGATAGGCTCAAACCGGGTCTCTCGCGCTTTGAGGCTGTAAATGTGAAGCAAACTGCAGTGAAGCTATTTATTGAGTAATATTCAACGTGCAGAAAGCTTCAATTAAAACGCTGGAGAACTTTGGAATTGATGTCATTAAGCTTGAAGGAGTACAGTGAATATTTACGAGATACTGCAAGGACTCGAGTGGCTGAGCTACAGGGAGAGATTGGGCAGGCAAGGACTTGTTTCCTTCCAGCACATGAGGCTGTTAAAGTCAAGGAAGTGGCTGGGTGGCTGACTCTCGCAGTTGATTTGTGATCAAAAGGCCTTCTGGCTCCGTTTGAGTTACGATCTTAGTTGCCCGCCGTCAGATGGCGGCTGGCCAAAAATAAAACGTCAATTTAGTAGAGACGAATCGCACATTTACTTGGCATAACTGTTAGCTGCTTTCCGCCGCCGAATGTTAATTTAACAGGATTGTAAATTCACGCTAACAATGGCAGAGACGCTGACCTCCACCGATCCGAAACAGACCCAGAATCAAAATATTCCACTGAGGGACCCCATGCATTCAAGCAGTCCGAATTTAAAGACCAACCCCTTCCCTTTCTGGCAACAACAAGAGAAAGTTATATCATGAATCTTCATGACGAGGGGGAATATTTGTCAATTTGCAATTGGTTCTATTGGGAATTTCGCATTTCAGCTGATTCATAACTTCATAAGTTGCAGAAGCAAGATTAAACTATTTGGCCCATAAAGTCTACTCCGCCAGTCAATCATGGCTGACCTATGTTTCCCGCTTAAGCCCATTCTCCTGCCTTCTCCCCATACGCTCCCCCGTTCTAATCAAGAATGTATCAATCTCTACCTTAACTATATCCATTGCCGTCCCCCACA
>JAVHYY010000154.1:250000-297500 GCA_035221665.1 Okamejei kenojei
AAGTGGGAGTTAGATGTGGCACTTGTGGCGAAAGGGATCAGGGGGTATGGAGAGAAGGCAGGTACAGGATACCGAGTTGGATGATCAGCCATGATCATGTTGAATGGCGGTGCAGGCTCGAAGGGCCGAATGGCCTACTCCTGCACCTATTTTCTATATTTCTATGTTTCTATGAGAAATGTTACGTTTTGGAAGGAGGATATTTGATTTAAGACGGATAAATTGATTGCCTCTAGAGCAATCTCATTATTCAACCTGTCATTGTTCATTTCATAAAATTCTACAAATGGCTACGTCATCTCCTCCAGTGTAGTATGGAGGCTGGATTCACTCATTCCTGAATGCATCCAAATCAATATTTCCTGCCACTAACTTCAGATCGTTCAACAAATACTGGACACCAGAATAATTACTTTACGGATAACTCGGATGATTTCATGCGGGGGATGTTTGTTATATGAGCCCAGCTTCCAGAGGAGGTGGTTGAGGCTGGCACTATAACATCATTTAAAGGACAGGGACTGGTCATGGATAGGAATGATTCTGTGTGAAATGTGTCAAACTGAGGCAAATTCAACATAAAACAGTACAGCTCAGGAACAGGACCTTCGGCCCACTATGTTTGTGCCGAACATGTTGCCATGGGCATCTCTTACTTGACTGCACATATTCCGCATCCCTCCATACCCTGCATATCCACGTGCCTATAAAGCGTCTTAAACGCCACTATCGAATTTGCCGACACCATTTTCCCAAACAGTGCGTTCCAGACATTTACTGCCCTCTGTTTGAGGTCCTTTAAGGACTGCACAGGTCTTTTAAACTTTTGTGCCTTACATATGTGTCCTCTGTTATTCGATATTTCCATCCTGGGGAAAGGTCGTCATTACCCACCCTATCACTGCCCCTCATCATCTTTTATGTATCTGTCAGCTCTGTAGAAGTGGGACTAGCGTAAATGAGGCATCTTGGTATGCGCCTGTGCTGTATGGCTCTGAGACTTCATGATGGCCTAATTCATCATTTGTAGGAGCAACACAACGTCCATGTTTTTACACACTACGGGAATCCCAACAATCCACTTGCCTCATGAACCAGCTGCCATAGGTCCCGATGCATGGGTGAATATTCCTGTAGCCGCTTTATGAACATTGTTGTTTGCTCTGTATTGAATCTTTCTCGAAACACTCAGCAGACCAGGCAGTGTCTGGGTCTGGCGAAGAGGCTGAGAACCGTAACATTAACTTGCAACTCTTTCCACAAATTTGACTGATATTTCCACTAATGGGAGAGTCTAGGACTGGAGGTCATGGCCTCAAAATTAAAGGGCTTTCTTTAGGAAGTTGAGGAGGAATGACTTTCGTCAGAGGGCCGTGAATCTGTGGAATTCTTTGCCACAGAAGGCTGTGGAGGCCAAGTCAATGGGCATATTTAAGGCAGAGATAGATAGATTCTTGAATAGTTAGGGGTTATAGGGAGAAGACGGCAGAATGGGCTTAGCAGAAATAGATAATCAGCCATTAGATTGAATGGCGGAGTAGACTTGATGGGTCTAAGGACATAATTCTGCTCCTATTACTTATGACTGCAACCCCTCTCTGTTCCCTTTGCCCTCTGCAGCCATGACACCTCACAGTAATCTACTCTCTTAAGCCTACTGCTCACCTTGTCGTTATAATTGAATGAACATTTACCTGACAACAAGCAGAAAGGGAATTTATTGACATCCAGCTATTGCTATATCATGAGCCGGCTGGTCTTGTACCCTTCAGCACACACATATGAATGGAGTATTGTCCCATTGACTTGATGGGAAAAATGGGAGCCCTTAGTGTGCAAATTGCGTGGAGTGTGTCAGCTCTGAGAATGGGCTTCCTATTTGCACTGTTCCCGCGCAGTGTACAGCTGGATGACACTCTGGCTCTGTGAAAATAAGGGACGAATTAAGAGTTGAATGAGTCGCCTGAACCGAAGGCACAGCTTTAAGACGAGAGGGACTACATTTAAAGGAGATGTGGTCAACTGCATTTTACACAGAGTGCTGGGTGCCTGGGATGCACTGTCAGGCGTGGCGAGAGGGACAGGTACGATAGTGGCATATAAGAGGCTGCATAGTTAAATGGATCTGCAGGAAATAGAGGGGCATTGATCACGTTCAGGGAGATTGGGTTAGTTGAACATGGCATTATGTGCGATGCGAACATTGTGGGGCGAACATTACTGTACTCTTCCACGTTCCCTGTTCGACGACTGGATGTAATCGTGGGTCTCTTGTCGGGATGCTAATGCGGAACTCGACCTGTTGCTGCTACATTTTCGCACTGAAACCCAGGATTTTAACATCTGTTTAGCGTTACACGACGACTGTGCGATCGCCTCCTGCTTCTCTGACCACAAACAAAATACATCACAGAGCAGAAAACAACACAGATGTGAAGGAAACTAAACTCACTTACTTGGCAGAACTGTCAGCGTTGTGCCGCCGCCGAATATCATCTTTGCTCGACACAGTAGTAATGGCCCACACATTAACTTGAAATTGGCTTAATGGGCCCAGATACCAGCCATTAAACAAATGACCACCTTTGCTGTGTAACGTTCACGATCAGTCGGTGAATGTTACACCCTGACACTGTCCAACAAAATACAACTAAATTGATTAATTGAAAGATACATTTTGGAAACAGGCCCTTCGGCCCACCGAGTCCACATGATGAGTGAACATGGAATGGCATAGCACAGGAGCGGATGTTTGACCCATAATGTCTCTGGCTAACGTGATCTCTTCTGTCTCTGTGCGATCCACACCGTCCATTCCCTGCACATCCATGTGCCCATCTCAAAGTCTCTTGAATTTCGCGACCATTGTGTTAAATGCCATTATAATTTCTGCTGTATATTCCCGGTATATTCTGTACCTTTGAATTTCAAGACAAACGTCTTCAGCTATAGAGTTACCTGTTCCTCGACAAGATATGTGATATAAGGGAAGGTGTTCCGGTAAATGTGAAATAAAGGGATGCAAATATATACTGAAGATATGTCACACATTTTAGTGAGATGTGGATTGTGGAAAGCAGGAGCAACGGCGTCAATATATTGGGGGAAAAAATCTGTCTCCAGTGATACAGATCATGTAAAGAAGTATTTATTTATTTATTTATGGGATATTGGGCACCATGTCTGAGGAAGGATGTATTGGCTTTGGAGAGGGTCCAGAGGTGCTTTACAAGAATGATCCCAGGAAAATAGTGGGTTAACATATGGTGAGCGTTTGACAGCACAGGGCCTGTATTCTCTAGAATTTAGAAGAGCGAGCGTGGACCTAATTGAAACGTATCTAATAGTGAAAGGCTTGGATAAAGACGTGGAGAGGATGTTTCCAATAGTGGGAGAGTCTAGTACTAGAAGTCATAGCTTCAGAATGAAAGGGCGTTCCTTTACGAAGGAGGCGAGGAGGAAATTCAATAATCAAAGGGCGGTGAATCTGTGGAATTCTTTGCCACAGAAGGCTGTGGAGGCTGTCAATGGATAATTTTAATGCAGATGTAGATAGATTCATGATTAGTACGAGTGTCAGGGGTTATGGGGAGACGTCAGGGGAATGGGGTTGGGAGGGAGATATAGATCAGCCATGATGGGCTGATAGGCCGAATGGTCTACTTCTGCTCTATCATATATGACCTTATATGAAGCCAGCCCAAATGTACACAAAGAAGACATGAGCGTGAATAAGCAAAGTGGCCGCCGACGTGTTGCGTCCATTGCAGAGCACTATCCTTGGCAATATGGATAGGTTTTAGGGACCAGTTTGATGAACTTCATTCCAAATGACGATAGGCGAGATTTGCAATGAAGATTTAGAGCATTCTGATTTAGAAGTCGGAAATCTTAAAGCGTGGAAACAGATCCTTCGGCCCGACAAGATGCCACATCAAAGTTAGTCCCAATTTCCCACCATGGTCACGTAGACCATTCAGGTTTCCATTTGTGAAGAGCGTCAGTATAATGTCAGCAGACATTGGCTTTTTTGCTGCAATAGTAAGAGAAGAGCCACAGTTCATCAGCCATGATCATATTGAATGTCGGTGCAGGCTCGAAGGGCTGAATGGCCTTCTCCTGCACCTATTTTCTGTGTTTCTATGTAAGAGCATTTCCCAGGCTTTTACCTGTATTCGACTAGTTTAGGTATCTGGAAAGATCGGCTTGATTGCATTCCATGCAGTAATTCCATGCAGAGATAGACAATAGACAATACGTGCAGGAGTAGGCCATTTGGCTCTTCGAGCCAGCACCGCTATTCACTGTGATCATGGCTGATCATCCACAATCAATACACCGTTCCTGCCTTCTCCCCATACCCCTTGACTCCGCTATCTTTAAGAGCTCGATCTGACTCTCTTTTGAAAGCATTCTTATAATCGGCCTCCATTGCCTTCTGAGGCAGAGAATTCCACAGATTCACTACTCTCTGAGTGAAAACGTGTTTCCTCATTTCCGTTCCAAATGACCTATCCCTTATTCTTAAACTGTGGCCCCTGGTTCTGCACTCAACCAACATCGGGAATACGGGGCTCTTGGTGGAATAGTGAGGCACTGAGAGAATTTTACCCAAGTAAGAGTATCAAGAAAGAGGCAATTGAAACATAGAAAAATAGAAAATAGATGCAGGAGTTGGCCATTGGGCCATTCGAGCCAGCACCGTCATTCACTGTGATCATGGCTGATCATCCAAAATCAGTACCCCGTTCCTGCTTTCCCCTCATATCCCTTGATTCCGTCAGCCTTAAGAACTAAATCTAACTTTTGAAAATATAGAAACATAGAAACATAGAAAATAGGTACAGGAGTAGGCCATTCGACCCTTCGAGCCTGCACCGCCATTCAATATGATCATGGCTGATTATCCAACTCAGTATCTTGTACCTGCCTTCTCTCCATACCCCCTGATCCCTTTAGCCACAAGGGCCACATCTAACTCCCTCCCAAATATAGTCAATGAACTGGCCTCAACTACCTTCTGTGGCAGAGAATTCCAGAGACTCACCACTCTCTGTGTGAAAAATGTTTTCCTCATCTCGGTCCTAAAGGAATTCCCCTTATCCTTAAACTGTGACCCCTTGTTCTGGACCTCCCCAACATCGGGAACAATCTTCCTGCATCTAGCCCATCCAAGTTTCTATAAGATCCCTCTCAGTCTTCTAAATTCTAGCGAGTACAAGCCAAGTCTATCCAGTCTTTCCAACATGCAGTGAATTGGCCTCCACTTCCTTCTGTGGCAGAGAATTCCACAGATTCACAACTCTGTGGAATTCTCTGTGGTATCGATTTAGTGTGAGAGTAAGGAGATTTCAAGGGGATGTATGTTTCTTTTGGAGATAGAGGATGGTTTATATCTGGAACACGAAGCCAGAGGAGATGGGAAATTCAGATGCATTCACCACTTATGCCTCTCATGCATGTCTATAGCAGGTAGGCATTTGAAAGGGCAGGGCATAGAAGGACGCGGTGCTCGGGCGGGCAAATGGGGTGTACACACAGCAAAAATGTTGGCGTGGACCATGGTGATCAGAAGGCCCGATTCCTGAGCTCTGCAATGATCCGATAAAGCAAGGTATTCATTCTCATGCACCCCTGCTGTGCCGGGTGGTACATGAAGCATGTAGATGAAAGGGCATGTGGGAGGGAGGGTATAGATGTCAGGGAGTCAGAGATCGGCTGTGAGGATGATGGGATTGGTCTGAAAGCCAAAAGAGATGCCATGGGCCGAATATTCTTCGATGTCTTCTGAACATTGCAGGAAGATGGGAGAGCCAGTGACTGGAAGCTGGCGTGTTTTACCTGAGGGGTGGTAATGGAAGAATGTTAACAACGGAAATGAATAGCTGTTGGAAGGTCATGGGTCCTTGTGGTAGATTGTGGAAGTGGGAGATAGAGTAAAGACCAATGGAATAAAGTGGGTAGCAGTTGGACCAAGATGTAAACATTTAATTTAATGCGATCCTTCCACTGTGTACCATTTCTGTGATTAGCAAAATAAGTCTTCCATGCTGCCGTGCGAACAACATTTCTCCCCTCTCAATAGGGGAACACGCACAAGCAAATTAACTACAGTGAAATTGAAGATAGATACAAAAAGCTGGAGTAACTCAGCGGGACACGCAGCATCTCTGGAGAGAAGGAAAGGGTGGCGTTTCGGGTCGAGACCCTTTATCAGACTGGTTAGGGATAACGGATACGAGAGATATGGACGGTGATGTGGAGAGATCAAGAACAACGAATGAAAGATGTGCACAAAAAGTAACGATGATAAAGTAAACATTGCAAGCTGTTTGTAGGGTGAAATTGATGTTGATTTACTCACTTGGTTGCACCTTGAGTTCTGTCCCAGCGCCGAATATTAACTTTTCTCTCTGCACTACATTAAACCCCCACAACAAAACCCAACAGACACATAACGCCAGTGTCATGAAGGCCCAGAGCCACGTTGTATTCAATATGAAACCATGCATGAAGATCATAACAGGAAACGTCAGTATAAGCGATTAATGGCTACAAGAAGGAGTTAGATGTGGCCCTCGTGGCTAAAGGGATCAGGGGGTATGGAGAGAAGGCAGGTAAGGGATACTGAGTTGGATGATCAGCCATGATCATATTGAATGGCGGTGCAGGCTTGAAGGGCCGAATGGCCTACTCCTGCACCTATTTTCCATGTTTCTATGTTTCTATCCCAATTCAGCGAATACTCAGCATGGATATGAACGGGAAAGCTGTTGGTAGTTTCTTTCCAATGAAATGCCACAACCTTCCATGAACCTTGCACTTGTTAGTAGAACTAGGGACATCGTCCTATAATTGTCCTTCTGAGCTGAGCAGCTAAGCAAGGAAGATTGTGCCATCGTATTTTGCAAAAGCAATCCCCACATTTCAGCGTGAATTCTTAAAGTGTTAACTGAATAATGCATCACTGTAGCAAGCAAAATACTGTAAAAAAAAAAGACGAATTTGCAGAACCAGAACACCTTTTAAACGATCATTTGTGAATTGCTCTCCAACATTGTCGGATTTTAGTATTCAGCGGGAGCATTAGACAACTTGCATTAAACAATCGCCCACAATTTTCAACTTCATTTGGAGAAACATGCTTAAATGCCATTTCTTTGTGCATTTGATCCACCCAGACCAGCCCCGTGGAAACAGCAACTTTCAGGAAGACCCAATAAGTGTCCGGACCCGAAACGTGGTCTGTCCCCTGATACTGCCTGACTGGCCGAGTCACCCTCGCACTTTATGTTTTGCTCAATATTTCAACAGTTGCATCTCCTTGCGTCTCCAGGGTTTGCTCCCTGATCTCCTATAGTTTACTGTTGCCAATGCAATCAATAGACATCATATGCAGAGAGGGCAGACCTGTTGTTGACGGGTTGATAAATGCGATGCTGTGAAACGACTTGGAAGAAGGTGGAAGGGACACGGGAATCTGCTGTTTTATGAATTGGGCGTTTGGGATGTATTTCTAAACTGCCTTCCATGTTTCAGTTCACCTGTTGGTCAAACTTCACTCGACAGTACGTGTAAATATAATTGAAGACCTGCTTTAGAAAACATTCCGCACCATTCACCGAATCAACTTGACTCGATAAACAGGAGACTGGGACGATCAGCTCGGCACCCCGGCGATACTACCCACCCCCCACTCCCGTCCTCAACTCTTCTTCATCCAACTAATACGACTGGACAAATACCCGATCGATGATGCTGCATGGTCCCACTTTCCAATCGTAAAATAACAATAAATAACAGACGGGTGTGTTGCAGATTAAGTACTTACTGAGTTCAACGAACAGTGTTGTTCCTTCCCCATAAGTGAGCTTGTGTCCACTGCTGTTGCATTCACCTTTACTAGATCCGTCTGGATTCCGTCCATATCTCCCGGTAACCGTGCGTATTGCTTTTTCATGATAAGACTAGTCTGGGAAGCGAGTTTATCTCTATCATCTGGCGATTCCTGTACGCTCGACAGACAGCCAATGCGTTAAAAAAACCCCAAATGAACTTTAAATAGAACTTTCAGTCTAATGTTGGTAATACCGCTGAATATTAACCAAGCTACCGACTGGAAGGCGAGGCGCTGCAGTGGAGAGGTTAATGTATGGCCGCTGATAGTACTTTAGTTACTGTGCGTACCCCAGTCACGGTGCTACAAGGCAATACAAAAACCTCCACCTCGCTGCTGACCGCAGCGTCGCGTGAGGGAATGCTCCACTGCGCAGTGCATTGAACGCAGAGAAATTTCCCAGAACGTTTCACATGAGCGACGAGCAACGCAACCAGACGTGAACCCGCACGAGAGGGGGATGCGATCAATGGGTGGAGGAGGCAAGGAAGCTGACATCCGGCGGAAATGTGTCAGCGCTGGGAAAAACCCCATCAATCTCCAGGCAGCCTGAACAGTGCAGAGCGAGAACAAGAGTATAAAAAACCACAAGGTTTCCGCTTGCAAGCGGAATTAGAACTGAAGTGGTGGAGATGTCAATGCGCTGCAGTAGGGAGGTTTATGTACGGCGGCGCAGGGCATTTTAGTCACCGTGCGTACCCCAGTCCCACAGTGAAAAATGTCAATACAAAAACTCTTCCCTCGCAGCTGCCCACAGACTCACATGAGGACATGCGCAGTGCTCTCAAGGCAGTGGAAACGCCCTGGAGTAGTACGCATGAGCGGGGGGGGGGGGGGGGAGAGAACTGACCAGAGGTGCGATCAATGAGATCGGGGCGTACAAAGGCGAAGCAGCAGTACGCTGTGTCCCGAGTACGTTCCAACATTCGATAAGGTCATATGCGATGCGATTGTCCAGTCCTCATCTACAATTATATGCATCCATCGATTTCTTCGGTGTCCCTACAATTTCCGGGAGAACCATTCTCAGACACGATCCAAATGAAGTCCTAGAGTGATACATAGTGAAAATAGCCCTTTTGGCTGCCCACATGTCCCCGACACACTGCCCGTGTTTGGCCCATATCTCTCTAAACCTGTCCTAACCACTGTTTCGTAAACATTTGGATAGTCCCTGCCTCAACTACCTCCTCTGGCAGCTCCTTCCATGCACCCACCCTTTGTGTAAAAAAGCTACCCTCAGACGCCTTAAAAATGTTTTCCCCTTCACGTTAAACCTACGTACGCTGGCACAGGCGGAGGATGATAACCATATAACAATTACAGCACGGAAACTGGCCCTCTCGGCCCTTCCAGTCCGTGCCGAACATTTATTTCCCCCTAGTCCCATCTACCTGCACACAGGCCATCCATTCCATTCCCGTCCATACCCAGGGAACATTCTAGCAAATCTCCTGTGTACTCTCTCTATTTTGTTGACATCCTTCCTATAATTAGGCGACCAAAATTGTACACCATACTCCAGAATTGGTCTCACCAATGCCGTGTACAATTTTAACATTACTTCCCTACTCGCACATTCAATGCTCTGATTTATAAGCACACCAACAACTTTCTTTACCACCCTATCTACATGCGATTCCACCTTCAGGGAACTATGCACAGTTATTCCTAGATCCCTCTGTTCCACAGCATTCCTCAATTCCCTACCATTTACCATGTACGTCCTATTTTGATTTGTCCTGCCAAGATGTAGCACCTCACACTTATCAGCATTAAACTCCATCTGCCATCTTTCAGCCCACTCTTCCAAATGGCCCAAATCTCTCTGTAGACTTTGAAAAGTCTCCATCATCTCCATGAAAAGTCTCCATGAAAAGTCTCCATGAAAAGCCATCATCAAAGACCCCTACCACCCATCGCATCACATATTCTCCATCCTGCCATCTGGAAAGAGGTGCAGGAGCATCAGCTGCAAAACCAGCAGGATGCTCCTCAGCTTCTTCCCGCAGGCAATTAGACTGATAAACGGACTTTGCCCCCTGCCAAAGTATCGCGCACCAAACACCAACCTGGACACACTGAAGCAGAGCCATTGTCGTGCCACTGCCGATCGGAACTCGTGATATATGTACTTTTATTCTATATTTCTATTTATTTTTTTAACGCACACTGGTTGAGAAACGTTTTTTCGTTTTCATTTGTGTATGTAAATACTCAGAAAAATGATAATAAAGATATACAATACAAAATCCAGGGTGACGTAGGCTGGGAGCTGAACATCCAGGGATATTCAATATTCAGGAGGGATAGAGAGAAAGGAAAAGGAGGTAGGGTAGCGTTGCTGGTTAGAGAGGAGATTAACGCAATGGAAAGGAAGGACATTAGCTTGGAGGATGTGGAATCGGTATGGGTAGAGCTACAAAACACTAAGGGGCAGAAAACGCTGGTGGGTGTTGTGTACAGGCCAACTAACAGTAGCAGAGAAGTTGGGGATGGTATCAAACAGGAAATTAGAAATGCGTGCGACAAAGGCAAAACAGTTATAATGGGTGACTTCAATCTACATATAGATTGGGTTAATCAAATTGGCAGGGGTGCTGAGGAAGAGGATTTTTTGGAATGTATGCGGGATAGTTATCTAAATCAACATGTAGAGGAACCAACGAGAGAGCAGGCTATTTTAGACTGGGTTTTGAGTAATGAGGAAGGGGTAATTAGCCGTCTTGTTGTACGTGCCCCCTTGGGCAAGAGTGACCATAATATGGTTGAGTTCTTCATTAGGATGGAGAGTGACATTGTTAATTCAGAAACAATGGTTCTGAACTTAAAGAAAGGTAACTTTGAGGGTATGAGACGTGAATTGGCCAAGATTGACTGGCAATTAATTCTAAAAGGGTTGACGGTGGATATACAATGGAAGACATTTAAAGACTGCATGGATGAACTACAAAAATTGTTCATCCTAGTTTGGCAAAAGAATAAATCGGGGAAGGTAGTGCATCCGTGGATAACAAGGGAAATCAGGGATAGTATCAAAGCAAAGGATGATGCGTACAAAGTAGCCAGAAAAAGCAGCATACCAGAGGACTGGGAGAAATTCAGAGACCAGCAGAGGAGGACAAAGGGCTTAATTAGGAAAGGAAAAATAGATTATGAAAGAAAACTGGCAGGGAACATAAAAACTGACTGCAAAAGTTTTTATAGATATGTGAAGAGAAAGAGGTTAGTTAAAACAAATGTAGGTCCCTTGCAGTCAGAAACAGGTGAGTTGATCATGGGGAACAAGGATATGGCGGACCAATTGAATAACTACTTTGGTTCCGTCTTCACTAAGGAAGACATAAATAATCTGCCTGAAATAGCAGGGGACTGTGGGTCAAAGGAGGAATTGAGTGAAATCCAGGTCAGTCGGGAAGTGGTGTTGGGTAAATTGAATAGATTAAAGGCCGATAAATCCCCAGGGCCAGATAGGCTGCATCCCAGAGTACTTAAGGAAGTAGCTCAGGAAATAGTGGATGCATTAGTGATAATCTTTCAAAACTCTTTAGATTCCGGAGTAGTTCCTGAGGATTGGCGGGTAGCAAATGTAACCCCTCTTTTTAAGAAGGGAGGGAGAGAGAAAACGGGGAATTACAGACCAGTTAGTCTAACATCGGTAGTGGGGAAAACTGCTAGAGTCAGTTATTAAAGATGGGATAGCAGCACATTTGGAAAGTGGTGAAATCATTGGACAAAGTCAGCATGGATTTACAAAAGGTAAATCATGTCTGACGAATCTTGTGGAATTTTTCGAGGATGTAACTAGTAGCGTGGATAAGGGAGAACCAGTGGATGTGGTATATCTGGACTTCCAGAAGGCTTTCGACAAGGTCCCACATAAGAGATTAGTATACAAACTTAAAGCATACGGTATTAGGGGCTCAGTATTGATGTGGATAGAGAACTGGCTGGCAAACAGGAAGCAAAGAGTAGGAGTAAACGGGTCCTTTTCACAATGGCAGGCAGTAACTAGTGGGGTACCGCAGGGCTCAGTGCTGGGACCCCAGCTATTCATAATATATATTAATGATCTGGATGAGGGAATTGAAGGCAATATCTCCAAGTTTGCGGATGACACTAAGCTGGGGGGCAGTGTTCGCTGTGAGGAGGATGCTAGGAGACTGCAAGGTGACTTGGATAGGCTGGGTGAGTGGGCAAATGTTTGGCAGATGCAGTATAATGTGGATAAATGTGAGGTTATCCACTTTGGTGGCAAAAACAGGAAAGCAGACTATTATTTAAATGGTGGCCGATTAGGAAAAGGGGAGATGCAGCGAGACCTGGGTTGTCATGGTACACCAGTCATTGAAAGTAGGCATGCAGGTGCAGCAGGCAGTGAAAAAAGCGAATGGTATGTTAGCTTTCATAGCAAAAGGATTTGAGTACAGGAGCAGGGAGGTTCTACTTCAGTTGTACAGGGTCTTGGTGAGACCACACCTGGAGTATTGCGTACAGTTTTGGTCTCCAAATCTGAGGAAGGACATTATTGCCATAGAGGGAGTGCAGAGAAGGTTCACCAGACTGATTCCTGGGATGCCAGGACTGTCTTATGAAGAAAGACTGGATAGACTCGGTTTATACTCTCTGGAATTTAGGAGATTGAGAGGGGATCTTATAGAAACTTACAAAATTCTTAAGGGGTTGGACAGGCTAGATTCAGGAAGATTGTTCCCGATGTTGGGGAAGTCCAGGACAAGGGGTCACAGCTTAAGGATAAGGGGGAAATCCTTTAAGACCGAGATGAGAAAGACTTTTTTCACACAGAGAGTGGTGAGTCTCTGGAACTCTCTGCCACAGAGGGTAGTTGAGGCCAGTTCATTGGCTATATTTAAGAGTGAGTTGGATGTGGCCCTGGTGGCTAAGGGGATCAGAGGGTATGGAGAGAAGGCAGGTACGGGATACTGAGTTGGATGATCAGCCATGATCATATTGAATGGCGGTGCAGGCTCGAAGGGCTGAATGGCCTACTCCTGCACCTAATTTCTATGTTTCTATGTTTCTAAAATCTACTTAATTATCCACAACACCATCTATCTTAGTATCATCCGCATACTTACTTATCCAATTTTCCACCCCATCATCCAGATCATTGATGTACATGACAAACAACAGTGGACCCAACACAGATCCCTGAGGCAACCCACTGGTCACCGGCTTCCAACCTGACAAACAGCCATCCACCATTACTCTCTGACATCTCCCATTCAGCCACTGTTGAATCCATCTTGCTACTCCGCCATTTACACCCAAAGATTGAACCTTATTAACCAACCTTGTCAAAGGCCTTACTGAAATCCATATAGACAACATCCACTGCTTTACCCTCATCAATTTCCCTAGTAACCTCTTCAAAAAATTCAAGAATGTTTGTCAAATATGACCTTCCAGGCACAAATCCATGTTGACTGTTCCTGATCAGACCCTGTTTATCCTTATGATTATATATATTATCTCTAAGTATCCTTTCCATTAATTTGCCCACCACTGACGTGAAACTAACAGGTCTATAATTGCTAGGTTTATTCTTTGAACCCTTTTTTAACAATGGAAGAACATGCACAGTACGCCAATCCTCCGGCACTATTCCCGTTTCTAATGACATTTGAAATATTTCTGTCATAGCCCTTGCTATTTCTACACTAACTTCCCTCAATGTCCTAGGGAATATCCTGTCAGGCTAACGTTAGTGGAGTATCATAACATCGGCTGGGAAGGCGGATGAAGGCAGCAGCAGAAAATGGTCCCAGGTCGTCTTGGATTTATTCCACTGGATTCTGATCCAGATCTGTCAAGGACCGTGGGGTGTCTGTCTGTGCACCAGTCTCCCCAAGTTAAACAAAGTCACGCACAGGCGTCCTCCTTGAGAGGATAGTAATACTCGTTTCGAGTGACCACTGATGATGATGATGTCCTCTGGTTCTCGATTCCCGTACTCTGGGCAAGAGACGCTGTGCATCTACCCGATCTATTCCTCTCATAATTGTATACACCTCTATAAGATCACCCCTCATTCTCCTGCGATCCAAGGAATATAGTTAAGCCTAAACTTCTCCATATAGCTCAGACCCTCTCGTCCTGGCAACATCCTGGTAGATAGTCTGTGTACAGTTTCCAGCTTCACGATATCTTTCCTATGACACGGTGCCCAGAAATAAACACAATACTCCTGCACCTATTTTCTATGTTTCTATGTTTCTATGATTTGAGGAAAAAGAATCTGCTCAGGCCTTTTTTGTAGAGGGCATCAGAGTTGGCAGACCAGTCCAGATTGTTATCCAGGTGCACTCCAAGGTATTTATATGTCGGCACCACCTCAATGTCAGCCCCTGCAGCATTGACCGGCTGAAGGGGGAGCTTGGACCTGCCAAAGTTAACCACCATCTCGTTAGTCTTAGTTGTGTTCAGGATGAGACAGTTCTCTTTACTCCAGGCACAGAAGGCACTGGTCAAGTTCCTGTATGCCTCCTCATGTCCGTTCCTTACACATGCCACAATCGCTATGTCATCTGAATATTTCTGTAGGTGGCATGTGTCAGACCTATAATTTTACTTCGGAGTCACGTGAGTGACTACGTGAAGGCCCGCCATCACGCATGCGCGTCATATCGTCGAACGCATTGCGGAGTGACAGACAGGATGAGCGCCGCTCCTCCAGCGGTTAGTTTAAAAACGGCCCGCAGGTGAGTAGTTACCATTCCTGAGGTCGTTGTCGGCTCTGCTAGTATTTTTCTTACAGAGCGCACCAAGATGGAATCGAGGCCGAAGTCCAAACGAGCCGTTGCCAAACTAGCTGCCGAGGACCACCAAGCGGGCAGCCAGCAGCGGTCGGGTTCTCCAGAGCTGTTGATTCACACCGCAGCCCCCAACTTCACGCCGCTACAACCCGTAGGAACTCCTCGGACTGGCGGCAAAGCCACCCGGAATTCGGGCAGGTCCGTTGACTCGGCTGGGTCCGGGCTGGAGGACACCCCGCCGGCGGGAAGCGACAGCGGTCGATTATTCCGCATGGAGCGGATGGTGGAGCAGTTGCTCCAACGTGACCTGCTACAGCAGGGGTATGGTCACAGTGTGTCTCCTCGCAGACCCACGGCAGCACCCTTTACAGGGCTGCCAAATGTCTCACCCTCCTCGCAGGGGAGCATAAGGAGTCAGAGCAGGGCTGATTCTGAAGAGGGGAGTGTGGCTGAAGAACCACCAATTCTACGGGTGCCAGAAGAGGAGCTACTGGGCATGGTATCAAAATTCGCGATGCCAACGTAAAAAGGACTGCCGTTGCAGCCGAAGTTGGCAGCCAGTATAAACTACATGGCAACGAATCAACTTCAGGAACAGGTCATCAATGACACCACATCCAAATACCTAGCTCCAGAGAATTGTGTCTCCCTCAACGTGCCTGCAGTCAACAACCCCATCTGGAGTAACATGAGCCCTGGCATCAGAAGCCAGGAAGTAATATTCCAAAGAATCCTAAAGCTACTGGCTTCTGGGATTAAGGCCGTTGCCAGGTCAGTGGACGGAGTGGAAATGTCGGAAGAGCTACAGGATGCCCTGGCACTCCTCTGTAACACTCAGTTTGAAATCAACTGTTACAGAAAGAGTGTCATCCGGCCTCCACTGAACCCCAAGTTCGCGGGGTTGTGCAGAACCAACAGTGCACAGTCGCCTACACTACTATTCGGGGACAACCTGCCGAAACAGGTAAAATACCTCGATGAAGAGGCAAAGGCAATAGACATGATAAAAGTGCCGGCTGCCACGAAGTCCTCGTACCTGCGGCGACAGCACCCCTATGCATCCACCAGCAGACCACGCTACCACAGCGACAGAACACCAGCTGGTGAAAGCTCGAAGGCCGTCCAACCTGCCCAACGGTCTTTTTTAGACCATGCCCCAGCACGGCCTTCTTGGAAGATGCGCCAACCCCACACCACAGCGCCTCCACCTCCCAGGAGACAAGGACAGAGGAAACCAACGCAGCACCGCCGGTAATCATGGAGGTAGATGAATCTGGTTGCCTCAGGAACATTGTATGTGTAACTTCTTCCCGCATTGAGGGGCCGGGTGCACTCGTTTCGGGATGCATGGAGTTCTATAACTTCTGATCCTTTCATACTGCAAAGTATTCAGGGATACAAAATTCAATTTGTTCACAAACTTCCCCTTCCTGTTCAGTATGCACCTAGTCGAAAGTTTGTACTTTCACAGAAAGAAAAGGTAGCGCTCCTAGGATTACATACGAAAGGAGTAATTGAGAAAACCAAAAATGAATTCTCATGAGTTTGTATCGAACATCTTCACCAAAAATAAAAAAGACGGCGGATGCCGCATCATTATTGATTTGACACAACTGAATACTTTCGTGCAGTACGCCCACTTTAAAATGGAAACATTTGTTACTGCCAAACAACTAGTTTCCAAGAGGTACTTCATGGTTTGCATCGATCTAAAAGATGCAAACTATTCAGTACCAATAGACAAAGATCAACGCAGATTTTGAAATTTGCCTGGATGAAAGTATAAAGCGCTGCCTAATGGATTAACATCAGCACCCAGATGGTTATCAAATTATTGAAACCACCTTTAGCGTGTCTCAGAAAACAAAAACATATTGTTATGGCATACCTCTATGCCATTTTAATTGTGGGGAAAACCTTGGAGTTGGCCAAATTGGCTGTCTCAGCCACTGAGCACATTAAAAAACTGGGGTTTATCATCCATCCAGGCAAATCCAAATTAATGCCTTCTACCACTATGGACTATTTGGGATTCACGATTGACTCTGTTCATATGTCTGTCACTTTGCCACCGAGCAAAGCGTCAGACTTGATAGAGGCATGTAACAGCCTTGCTTGCATCAGTAAACCATCTATTCGGCAATTAGCCAGGGTAATTGGGAAGCTTGTGGCTGCCTTTCCAGCCACACAATTTGGGCCCTTACATTACCAAAACCTCCAAAGAGCAAAAATTGCAGCACTCAAACAGCATGCTGGCCATTTTGACAGGCCAATGCAATTTCCAGCAAAAGCAAAATTGGAATTACAATGGTGGATAGACAATGCTCGACATTGCTCTAATCCCATTACAATCATAAACCCCTCAGTTGTATTGCAAACTGACGCCAGCGCTCAAGGCTGGGGAACACCTAATACAACCTCCAGTTGCGGTGGTAGATGGAATGCACATGAATTAACCTTACGCCCGGCACTGGAAATTAATCATCTAGAAATGCTGGGAGCATTTCATGAATTCCGGGCTTACTGTTCGGACATGCACCATCTGCATGTACGCTTACAATTGATAATAGCACCATGGTGGCTTACATTAATCATATGGGTGGAATTAAGTCGATATCTTTTGATGAATTGGACAATACAATCTGGCACTGGTGCTTAGAAAGGAACAGTTGGATATCAGCTACTTACCTTCTGGGTAAGCCAAATACAGTGGCGGACACCAGGTCATGCAAGTTTAATGACAACACCGAATGGATGTTGGACCACAAAGTGTTTGCTGATATCGTAGCACGGTATGGAACACCAGATATCGACCTTTTTGCATCCGGACTCAATCACCAAATACCAACATATGTTGCATGGGAACCAGACCCTGGGGCAGTAGCGATGGACGCTTTCTCGCTACACTGGGGGGATTTGTTTTTCTATGCATTTCCCTCCTTCTGCCTCATCAGTTGGGTCTTGCAGAAAATTCAACAAGACTCCGCATCGGGTATTCTGGTTGTACCCGACTGGCCTACTCAGCTATGGTTCCCTGTGGTACTGGACATGGTCTCAGAACCATGCATTCCAATACCCAAACGTCCGAGTTTACTGGTACATCCTATGACACAAACACCACATACGACTCAGCCACCATTACGGAAGTACTGGAGTTTCTGGCAAGCCTTCATTTTGATGAAAGTTTAAGCTACAATGCCATTAACTGTGGCAGGAGTGCCCTATCCTCATATCTGAGACTAGGTTTAGATCATTTTTCAGTTGGGTTTCACCCTGGGTGTCTAAATCTATGAGGGGTATTGTCAAATACCACCAGGCCAAGATATTCCCAGACCTGGGATATTGGCATTGTGTTAACATGCTCAGAGGTTGGGCACCAGTTACGTCTCTTTCCCGAGCCAAATTGGCATATAAAATGGTAATGCTGATGCCTCTCGTGACGGCGCAACGGGTCCAGTCCCTACGCAAGCTAAGTCTGGATGACATTGTTATATCCAACAATAAGGTAACTTTCTTCATTCAGGAGTTACTCAAACAAACAGGCCTGGATCATCTGGCCGCAAGTTGGATTTCCTGGCTTACCCCGTAGACAGCCGCCTATGCATAGTGACCCACCTTTTACACTATCTGGAGGTCACCTAGTGTCTCAGGGGCACGGAAAGGGCACTGCTTATAAGCAGTGCGTTGGGGGGGCAGTGTTAGCTGTGAGGAGGATGCTAGGAGACTGCAAGGTGACTTGGATAGGCTGGGTGAGTGGGCAAATGTTTGGCAGATGCAGTATAATGTGGATAAATGTGAGGTTATCCACTTTGGTGTGAAAAACAGGAAAGCAGACTATTATCTAAATGGTGGCCGACTAGGAAAAGGCGAGATGCAGCGAGACCTGGGTGTCATGGTACACCCGTCATTGAAAGTAGTCATGCAGTTGCAGCAGGCAGTGAAAAAAGCGAATGGTATGTTAGCGTTCATAGCAACATAGAAACAAAGGATTTGAGTATAGGAGCAGGGAGGTTCTACTTCAGTTGTACAGGGTCTTGGTGAGACCACACCTGGAGTATTGCGTACAGTTTCGGTCTAAAAATCTGAGGAAGGACATTATTGCCAAAGAGGGAGTGCAGAGAAGGTTCACCAGATTGATTCATGGGATGTCAGGACTGTCTTGTGAAGAAAGACTAGATAGACTCGGTTTATACTCTCTAGGATTTAGGAGATTGAGAGGGGATCTTATAGAAACTTTCAAAATTCTTAAGGGGTTGGACAGGCTAGATGCAGGAAGATTGTTCCCGATGTTGGGGAAGTCCAGGACAAGGGGTTACAGCTTAAGGATCAGGGGGAAATCCTTTAAGACCGAGATGAGGAAGACCTTTTTCACACAGAGAGTGGTGAGTCTCTGGAACTCTCTGCCACAGAGGGTAGTTGAGGCCAGTTCATTGGCTATATTTAAGAGGGAGTTAGATTCCCTTGTGGCTAAGGGAATCAGAAGGTGTGGAGAGAAGGCAGGTACGGGATACTGAGTTGGATGATCAGCCATGATCATATTGAATGGCGGTGCAGGCTCGAAGGGCCGAATGGCCTACTCCTGAACCTAATTTCTATGTTTCTATGTTTCTATGTTTCACAAACGTCCTCATCACAGAGTCACCGTGCAAACCATTTCAAAATGGCTAAGGGTGGTATTGGGTGCAGCGGGGATGGACACTGATGTTTTAAAATCTCATTCCACCAGGGCTGCATCTGCATCGGCGGCAAGGATTATGGAAGTTCCTATGGACCACATCCTTTCAACGGCGGATTGGGCTGATGAGAAAACCTTCCAGCGGTTCTATTAGAAACCCGTGGCCGCGCCTGAGACGTTTGCAGACACAATTTTAAGTTCTGTATTATAATTTCCCCGAAGTAGGGATATTATTATCATTATTTGTTAAATAAATACTCTCTTGTTTTTCAGCACAGTTTCATGTCTGAAATACGTTAACTTACTTCCTCTATTTGTCATTATGGCAGTGTGTGTGCATGGACTCGTTTCCAGGGCATGAAATCACAGAGCTTTAAAATCTTCACGTAGTCACTCACGTGACTCCGAAGTAAAGTTGTAAGATTAAACGAGAACTTACCAGTTTGAAGTTTGATCTTTATTTTATGAGGAGTTACGATGAGGGATTCGGTGCCTTCCGTTCCCAACCCTTTATTATAAAGGTCAACTGCTATGCTGGTTCTCTTAGCTTACTATCTTAGTCAACTCTGTTATCTGTGATTTCACACCGCTGCTTTGAAGAATGACGCGCATGTGTGCTGGCGGGGTCTTCATGTAATCCCTCATCGTAACTCCTCATAAAATAAAGATCAAACTTCAAACTGGTAAGTTCTCGTATAATCTTACTATTAAAGTCTGCAGTATACAGGGTGAAGAGGAACGTGGCCAGAACCGTTCCCTGCGGGGCTCCAACATTGCACACCACTGTCCTGGAAACACAGTCCCCCAGCTTAACAAACTGTGGTCGACCGGTCAGGTAGTTGGAAATCCAGGCGATAAAGATTGAGTCCACTGCCATTATTCATAAAATAAATTTGTATAAAGTAATTCTCAATCAGAGGCAGCGTCTTTGTTATCTAATACAATTACAGAAATGGACGGAGAAATGGTAGATGAGTTTTATTCCGATCAATTGTGAGGCATTGCACTTTGAGAGGTCGAATGTACGCGGAACGTGTATAGTTAGTGTTAGTACCATCAATAGCATTAAAGTACAGAGGATTCTTGCGGTCCAAGTCCATAGCTTCCCGTAAATGACACTAAATTAGATTATTCCATCTCCCAACACGTCACCGTTTGGCAATCTATGCAGGGCTAAAATTCGTACTTCACCTAGGATAGTGTGTTTATGGTGCTTAAACTTTCACTCGATCAGTTTTCACATTCAAAGCAGGATTATCCAACATTTTCCTCACGTCCAAAGTGAACCCACTGTTAGGTACCCCCCCCCCCCCCCCCCGTGAATGCTATGTACTTAACTCTTCCGTTTCTCTCCTGAGGTCAGGCCCCGTGGCTGGGAGTCAGGAATCAAGGGGTTAAGGGCTCCTGTACCCGATTGGCCAAGCTGCGTCAGGTGACGGTGACTCATTGAAAGCTTAAATACCAGAATCTCCCAGAATTCTCTCTCTCTTCATCGACCCTGGCCCGTGTGCAGGTTGCTGGTGTGAATTGCAGGAGGCCTGGCCACATGGCATAGAACTTTGTGTATTATTAGCTACATTTGTTAATTAATATTGAATTGGGACAGATGAGGGCTGACCTGAGGGTTTTCGTGTATTTTGTTTCAGGGTTATTTCCATTTAGGCAGGTTAGAGATTCTAGTTCGACGGCCCATTGCGAGGCTGGCTAGAGCACTGTTATCTTTGTTTATTAGTGTATTCTTGTCCTTGTCTGGGTTGTTTGGATCAGGTTTGGGTTTTACAAAATAAAAGACTATTTTCTTAAACTTGAGCCTGGTTTTTGACTATGTTACGCGACTCTGAAGTACCTGCATTCGGGAGTCGTAACAAAATGGGGCTCGTCCTAAGCTTTGAGGACCTTAGAGAGTCTTGGGTTTTTTTTGGTAGGTTTCTGGTGACTGAGGAAGTCTGTGTTGTGAGGTGACTGAGGAAGTCTGTGTTGTGAGGTGACTGAGGAATTCTGTGTTGTGAGGAGATTTTTTTCCGTTTGTGGTAACATTTTTTTCCGTTTGTGGTAACATTTTTGACCAGGTTTGGCTGGTAGTTTGGCCCTACATTCGATATGGAGTTTAAAGTACAGGAATTTGCTGAGGCTCCTAGTCGGGAGTTCTTTGATAAATGTACCAAGGAGCATTTGTGTATGCCTATTTGTGTGCCTATTGATAAGCATTTGAAGAAATAGGCTATACAGTTGGAGTTATGGTCTGCATTGGTGAGGAGTGGGCTATTGCCTGCTGGTGCAGATAGTCCTCTATCTTCTACACAGCCTCGTCAGGACATGGGGGACCTCATTCGATTGAAGGAGTTAGAGCTTGAAATGAAAAAGATGGCGTTAGTGCTTGAAAGGAAAAAGGAGAAGGCCTTAAAAGAGAAAGAGCTCATGCTCCCATCAGAGCTTGAAATGAAAAAGGAGGAGAGGGCCATGAAAGAGAAAGAGCTCATGCTCCAATCAGAGCTTGAAATGAAAAAGGAGGAGAGGGCCTTAAAAGAGAAAGAGCCCATGCTCCAATCAGAGCTTGAAATGAAAAAGGAGGAGAGGGCCTTAGGAGAGAAAGAGCATGAAATGAGAGAGAAAGAGCTCATGCTTGAAATGAAACGCCTTGAGCTGCAGGAGAAGGAATTGAATGCCTCCCGAGTTTCTTCTAGGGAACAGGAGTTTGATATGAGCAAGAACATCCGCCTGGTTTCCCCGTTTAATGAGAAGGATGTGGACAAGTATTTTGCAGTGTTTGAACGGACGGCTTCGTCCTTGAAGTGGCCTAGGGACATGTGGTCCTTGCAGTTGCAGAGTGTCCTTGTGGGTAAAGCACAGGAGGTGTACTCGTCTTTATCTGTTGACAACAGTCGGGACTATGAGTGTGTGAAGTCTACGGTATTAAGGGCTTATGAACTAGTTCCAGAGGCGTACCGGCAGAAGTTCCGGCTCTTTAGGAAGTTTGATAGTCAGACTTATGTGGAGTTTGCTTGGGAGAAGGAGGCACTTTTTGACAGGTGGTGCGCTTCTCAAGGAGTGAAGGATTTTGAGCTGCTGCGGGCCTTGATTATTATGGAAGACTTTAAGAACTGTATCCCTGAGAGGGTTGCTACTTACCTTAATGAGCTCAATGTGAAGGAGGTGTCTAAGGCAGCAGTGTTAGCAGATGAGTATGTATTGACTCATAAAATTGAGTTTGTTGGGCGATCCTATAGTTTTGGTGCATTAAATCGTGGTGGTGTCGCCTGTGGCAGTGTCAAAGCTGTTTCTGAGCCTGCTAGCGTCAGCACATTGATACAGGGGGAGGTCCGAGCTGATAAGGTTGACGGAGATTTCAGGACTAAGGAAGGGCCTGTGTGCTACTATTGTAAAGGGAGAGGGCACATCTTAAAGTCGTGTCCCGTCCTGCAAAGGAAAAATGCAAAGGCTGTGGCTTTGGTGGGTACACAAAGAGCACTTGTGGTTCCTGGGATGCCTGCGTATGATGAGTGTAGGAATTATTCGGTGTTCATCACGAAAGGTTTTGTTTCTCTAGAGGATGGGGGTCATAGAGTTCCAGTATCCAGCTTGCGTGATACTGGTGCTACTCTGTCCTTTATATTGGATAGTGTACTGCCGTTTTCTGGGGAGTCATCGGTTGGGTCCAGTGTCCCTGTGGTAGGATTCGGGTTGGATGACATGGTAGTGCCTTTGAATACCGTGATTCTCGAGTCCGAGTTGGTTTCAGGCCGGGTAATTGTTGGGTTACGGCCGTGTTTTCCCGTTGCGGGAGTTTCTGTGATTTTGGGGAATGACTTGGCAGGAGGTAGAATTTTAATTACTCCTGAGGTGATGGCTGTTCCGATGGTGCAGAGTCCTGATATATTGGCTATGCAGCATCCGACGGTTTTCACAGCTTGTGCTGTCACAATGGCTATGGCTAAGAGCCAGGCAAAGTTTGAAGATGTAGTGGACCTGAGTGAGAGCATTTTTGGGGAGCAGGATGATGGATCCTGTGTTGTGGAGGGTGTTTCTACATCTCAAGATGGGGTCTTGTCTGAAAAGGTGCCGGTGTCACTGTCACGTGACCGGCTGGTTGAGGAGCAAAAGAGTGATCCAGGTTTATGGGATCTGTTCGACTGCGCGGTGCCTGAGGGGGATATGTATTCCACAGCAAAGGGGTATTTTCTGAGGAATGGCTTACTGATGCGAAAGTGGTCTCCCTTGGATATGTCAGGGCAGGATGATTGGAGCGTGGTTGATCAGATTGTCATACCTCGTTGGTGTAGGGACGAGATACTCTGTTTGGTTCATGATGGACCTCTGGGTGGACATTTGGGGGTCAATAAGACGTATGACTGTATCTTCCGGAATTTTTTTTGGCCAGGGTTGAACAAGGACATGAAGCAGCACTGCAGGTGTTGTCACATTTGCCAGGTGGCAGGAAAGCCGAACCAATCGATTGTTCCTGCGCCTTTATATCCAATCCCTGTGGCCGGGGAGCCCTTTGAACGGATTGTAGTTGATTGTGTGGGTCCACTACCTCGGGCGAGGGTGGGCAACAAGTTTTTATTGACAATTATGTTTGCGTCTACCCGATTTCCGGAGGTGGTCCCTTTGCGTAACATTACTGCCCCTACCATTGTGAAGGCTCTCACTAAGTTTTTTCATTGTTCGGTTTGTCCAAGGTGGTGCAGAGTGACCAAGGTTCCAACTTCATGTCAAAGGTTTTTGGTCAGGTAATGAAGTTGTTAGATATTGAGCATTGTTACTCCAGTGCATATCATCTTGAGAGCCAGGGAGCTCTTGAGCGGTTTCACCAGACTTTGAAATCCATGTTGAGGACTTACTGCCTGGAGTTTGACAAAGACTGGGATGAGGGGGTTCATCTCGTTATGTTTGCGGTGCGTGAGGTCGTGCAGGAGTCTTTAAGATTCAGTCCTGCTGACCTGGTGTTCGCGCACACTGTTCGTTGTCCGTTGAGGGTCCTGAAGGAGAAATGGTTGCAGGAGAATTCGAAACGTTGTATTTTAAACCACGTCTGTAATTTTTGGTCTAGACTGCGGAGGGCATGCGTACTGGCAATGGGTAATCTTGCCTCTGCTCAGTCTAGGATGGGGGGCTGGTTCGACGGGAGGCTTCTAGTAGGATTTTTTCTCCAGGTGACAAAGTCACTCTACACCTCCATCCCCCACCAGGACGGTCTCAAAGCCCTCCGGTTCTTCCTCGACCAGAGGAGCAACCCATACCCGTCCACTGACACCCTCCTCCGCCTAGCAGAGTTGGTCCTCACCCTCAATAACTTCTCTTTTGATTCCTCCCATTTCCTCCAAACACAAGGCGTAGCTATGGGCACACGCATGGGCCCCAGCAACGCTTGCCTCTTTGTTGGGTACGTCGAACAATCCTTGTTCTCGACGTACCAGGGCCCCATCCCCGACCTCTACCTCCGTTACATCGACGACTGCTTTGGTGTCACCTCCTGCACCCACACACAACTGACTGACTTCATTCATTTCACCACCATTCCATCCGGCACTCAAATACACTTGACCATTTCCGACACTTCCCTACCATTCCTTGACCTCACCATCTCTATTGCAGGTGATACGCTCCTGACCGACATCCACTACAAACCTACTGACTCCCACAGCTACCTGGACTACTCTTCCTCCCACCCTGCTCCCTGTAAGGACTCCATCCCTATTCCCAATTCCTCCGTCTACGCCGCATCTGCTCCCAGATGAGGTGTTCCACACCAGGTCATCACAAATGGCCTCATTCTTCAGAGAACGGGATTCCCCTCCCCCACTATTGATGAGGCTCGCACCAGGGTCTCCTCCATACCCCGCAACACTGCCCTCGCTCCCCATTCCCCCACTCGCAAACAGGGCAGAGTCCCCCTGGTCCTCACCTTTCACCCCCCACCAGCCGGCAAATACAACATATAGTCCTCCGCCAGTTTCGCCACCTCCAACGTGACCCCTCCACCCGCCACATCTTCCCATCTCCCCCCTGTCTGCCTTCCGCAAAGACCGCTCCCTCCGCAACTTCCTTGTCCATTCTTCCCTCCCCTCCCACTCTACCCCTTCCCCGGGCACTTTCCCTTGCAACCGCAAGAAATGCAACACTTGTCCCTTCACCTCCCCCCCTCACTCCTTTCAGGGACCCAAGCAGTCCTTCCAGGTCCGACAGAGGTTCACCTGCACCTCCTCCAACCTCATCTACTGCATCCGCTGCTCCAGATGCCAGATGATCTATATCGGTGAAACCAAGCGGAGGCTTGGCGATCGCTTCGCCGAACACCTCCGCTCGGTCCGCAATAACCAACCCGACCTCACGGTGGCTCAGCACTTCAACTCCCCCTCCCATTCCACATCCGACCTCTCGGTCCTGGGCCTCCTCCACGGCCAGAGTGAGCAACACCGCAAGCTGGAGGAACAGCACCTCATATTCCGCTTGGGGAGTCTGCATCCTTTGGGCTTGAATATTGAATTTTCTCAATTCTGTTAACCCTTGCTGTCTCCTCCCCTCCCACCTCTCCCTCAGCCCTCGGGCCCTGGCATTTCCTCCATCTCCATCTCCCTCCCCCACCCCAGTCGCACCAGCTTCTCATTTTCACACCACAAACAGCTTACAATGGCTTGTTCCCTTTATCACCGATACTTCTTTGCATATCTTTCACTCATTGTTCCTTATCTCTCCACATCACCGTCTATATCTCTCGTTTCCCTGATCCCTGACCAGTCTGAAGAAGGGTCTCGACCCGAAACGTCGCCTATCTCCTTCGCTCCTTAGATGCTGCTGCACCCGCTGAGTTTCTCCAGCTTTTTGTGTACCCCCAAAGTCCTGGTGTTGTTGCCTATTTCTGGTTTCAGTCTGCAGGCTCGGTATAGTGGTCCCTGTCAGGTGGTGAAGAAGGTTGATGCAAGGGATTACGTTATTGGTACCCCTGATTGGAGGCGTAAGACTCAGCTCTGTCATATCAACATGCTGAAGCAGTACCATGAGCAGGAGCATGTACAGGTTGATGGGGAGGAGCTGTGTCCTTCGGTTTTGTCCAAGCCAGTTTTGGCTGTAGTAGTGCTGCCCCCTGACACGGGTGGTGATGTGGGTGAGGCACGGTTGTCTGTGGCAGTGACGCAGGGAAAGCTGTTCAACTCTGAAGCTTTGGAGTCGCTTCCCTTGCGGTTGTCTCATTTGTCTGGAAGCCAGCGGGATGATCTGCTTGCTTTGGTGGGGTCAAATGGGTCACTGTTCTCGGATGTGCCTTCTCAAACGTATGTGCTGGCATTGACGTGTCAATGGTTCAGGTTTGGGTTTTAACAAAATAAATGACTATTTTCTTGAACTTGAGCCTGGTTTTTGACTATGCTACGCGACTCTGAAGTACCTGCATTCGGGAGTCGTAACACCCACCAACAATCACATCTTCCCATCTCCACTCCTTTCCGCTTTCTACGGCGCCGACTCAATCCGCAACTCCTCGGTCCACTCATCTCTTCACACCCTAACCATTCCCTCCCCAGGTACTTTACCCAATCAACCGCTGTAGATGTAACATCTGCCCCCACACCTCCACCGTCAAATCCGTCCAATACTCCAGTAGCCCTTACAGGTGATATATAGGTTCACATTGACGTCCACTACACTAGTTTACTGCATTCGTGGGTTCTACTATGTCCTTCCTTTACGTCGGCGAGACCAAGCATAGACTAGATGAATATTTCACTAAACATTTCGGGTCGGTAGGCCAGGGTCTGTTGAATCTATCGGTTGTTAACCATTTTGACTTCCATTCCTAGACTGACTTTTCTGTCCTGGCCTTCTTTCCACAGCCAGAGTGAAGCTGCTGGAGAACTAGAGGAACATCACCCCATATTACTCGTGGGTTTTCCAGAATCTACCGGCATGAACATTGAATTCCCTAATATTGGGTGACTAACCAATAACCACACGCCCTCCCCTCTGTACTCCCTGCGCCCACTTGCATGCGTACCTATTTCTCCCATAAACCCGCTGCCCTTGCCCCTTCCCTCCTTTATCCCTTCCTCTGGGGTCACCTTTCCTTCCCCTTCATTTCTTAACCTCTTGATTCACAACCTTTAGTGTTTTCATCACTGGACTTTATCCGACCATCTGCCAACCACAGCTCTCCTCACCTGTCTCCCCTATCAAACGGATGGACGCGTCCTGCCGCTAGATTTCTTCCTGGTTTCTCCCCGATAATAACTGAAAAGGGGTACGACAGGAATCGTCGCCTGCAGAGATGCTGCCTGACCCGCCGAGTTACCTCAGCACTTTATGTATGTTATAAAAAAATCTGTGCAATCGCCTTTGACTACAGGGAAATTGAATATTTATTGAAGGACGAAAAAGAAACGAGCATGTTCATCAAATCATCAAAATCAAATCATCATCAAACAAACTGTACTGTCATTTAGAAATATATCGATATATGCAATTCCAAACGAAATTCCGTTCCATTTGGCTCCCGGTGCAACACGATAATAAACAGAAGGATAACATGGATAAAATGGATAAAAAGATAAAATGGACAAAAAGATAAAATAGATAATGGTGGCAGCCCATTACATGTCATCCATGAGTCTGATGGCTCGTGGGAAGAAGCTGTTGCAGAACCTTGATGTTCTGCTCCTTATGCTCCGATATCTTTTGCCCGAGGGCAGCAGAGTGAACAGTCCATGATGGAGATGTGTGGGGTCCTTTATAATACTGCTGGCCTTAGACAAGCAACATTTGGTCGCAATGTCCCCGATTGAGGGGAGAGAAGTCCCGATGTTTTTTTGTCAGCCGTCCTCACCACTCTCTGCACGGACTTCCAGTCGGAGGCTTTACAGTCCCCAAACCAGACAGAGATGCAGCTGGTCAGAATACTTTCTATGGTGCCCTGTAGAAAGTGGCGAGGACGGGATAAATTCAGGCAGAACAATTCCCGTATTCGTTTCCCACGTGAACCAAAATCTGGACATTATAACCATATAACCATATAACAATTACAGCACGGAAACAGGCCCTCTCGGCCCTTCCAGTCCGTGCCGACCATTTGTTTTCCCCTAGTCCCATCTACCTGCACTCAGACCATACCCCTCCATTCCCTTCACGTCCATATACCTATCCACTTTACTCTTAAATGTTAAAATCGATCCTGCCTCCACCACTTCTGCTGGAAGCTCATTCCACACAGCCACCACCCTCTGAGTAAAGAAGTTCCCCCTCACGTTACCCCGAAACGTCTGTCCCTTAATTCTCATTTCATGCCCTCTTGTTTAAATCTTCCCTACCCTCAATGGGAAAAACGTATCCACGTCAACTCTGTCTATCCCTTTCATCATTTTAAAGACCCCAATCAAGTCCCCCCTTAACCTTCTGTGCTCCAACGAATAAAGACCTAACTTGTTCAACCTTTTTCTGTAACATAGTTGCTGGAACCCTGGCAACATTCTAGTAAAATTCATAATTATTCAAAAGTTCACAAGTTCTAGGAGCAGAATTGGGTTATTTCGACTACTCCGCCATTCAATCATGACTATCTATATTTCACTCTCAACCCCATTCTCCTGCCTTATCCGCCATAACTCCTGATACCCCTGTGTGGTAATTCCACGTAGAACAGATGGGGCAGACAGTACATATGCAAGGCCGCTTGTGTATATCAAAATATAGCCTTGTACGAGGACATGGGACTGGGGTGATTGGTTAAATGATTGAGGTAGACAACTTGAAAAAACGGCTCTGCATTCCCGAGTCAACGACGACCGTTGATCACCCGTTCACGCAGGTTCTATATTGTTTATCCATTTTCGCATCCATTCTGTATACATTGGTGCAAATTAACCTGCAGACCGTGGTTAGGATATGGTAGGAAACGGAAGAAACCGCAGGAAACCCACGCTGCCTTTGGGTGAATGAGTAAACTCCGCATAGACAGCATCTAAGATTAGGACGGAGCCCCGGTCCCTGACGCTGTGAGGCAGCAGTTCTGCACCACTCTGAGAGTTAGACGATTCACGTACAGCCATTTTAGGAACCCATGACGGCCAGAAAGGATTGGAGTGATAAATGTCTCGACCAGCTGCGTTTTGAACGACTTCAGTTTTGCAGATGACAATTCAAAATAATGCAGCGCGGGTAAAAACTGGGTGTTTGGACATGATTATATCGTGATCATCAAATCCAAACAGAACAAGTGCACCAATGAGTGCTTTCAACGTGGCCCATGGCGCAGAAGATCCTCCAGGTTTCTGCATTGAATGGATGGCTTTAGTTACAAAAAGAGATTTGATATTACTGTTGATCCCACGTGGCCGAGGGATGTCACCTTACAGAGGATTCTAGAGGAATGACGGATATAGGCAGGATGAATAGTAAGAGTCTATATCACAGGGCAGGGTCCAAAGATAGGTTCAATCGGAGAGGGTGAAGATTTAAAGGAATTATGTGGGATAAGATATTCCACGCAGAGGGCAGCAATTATCTGCGCCGAGCTGCCACTGAAAAGGCACTCTGTTGGAACATTACAAGTTTTTATCAACATTACAAATTTCCATCAACTGGCCCATATTCCAAAGATGTACTGGTTTGTAGGTTAGTTGGCTTCGGTAAAAATTGTAAATTGTCCCAAGTGCGTGGATCGCCAGTCGGCACTGAGTCGGTAGGCAGAAGGGCCCGTTGCTGCGCTGTATCTCTGAACTAAACTAAACTAAACTAAGACTGGAAGCAATTTAGGGGATCCGAGAATGCAGAAGGATAGAAAAACATCGCTTATGCGCTGTTTCTTGCGCCCCTTTCATTAAATTGCAACTACACGGAAAACTACACTAATAAAAACTACACTGAAACATGACCTCCAGGTTCACCTTTTCGTTTCAGCCTTTTAGAGACACAGCGCGGGAGCAGACCTTTCGGCCCAGCGATTCCGGTGCGACCAGCGATCCCCGCACACTAGAATTATCCTATACACTAGGGACAATTTACGATGTTACCATGCCAATTAGCCTACAAACCTGTGCGTCATTGAGTTGTTGGAGGAAATCGGAGCTCCAAGAGAAAACCCACGCAGGTCGCAGGCAGAACGTACAAACTCTGTGCAGACAGCACCCGTAGTCAGGATCGAATTCGGATCTCTGGCGCAGCAAGGCAGCAAATCTACCTTTGCTGCGCTACTGTGCCGCAGTACCTTGATCATTGTTTACCCGTTCATGCTAGGTCTTTGCCATCCCCCGTTTTTGCAACCACTGCCGACACACACTAGGGACACGTTACAATGGCCAATTAACTTTAAACAACAAGCTTGTCTGTGGGACGGAGCGGTGGAGGGGGGGGGGGGGGGGGTGGGGGGGGAGGACTGGTGGGAACTGGAGCACCCGGAGGAAACCTGCACGGTCACAGGTAGAACCGTCAAACTCCGTGCTGACTGCGGTCGAACTGGTGTTTCTGCGAGGCAATGGTTCTACCAGCTGTGCTATTCTTTCTGCCCAGGGGCTCACTTGAATACCACATTTGAAATTAAATTATGTTGTTAAAATTCAATTTCGAAATTTCTTGCATTCATTTCAGACATTGCCCTGTGATACTGAAGATAGTTGAAAGTGTGAAGAACTAAACATGCTTCTTGCGTGTGTGTTAGATTTGAGTGAATTTGCAAACAGAATGAGCTATCACGGCGTGGAATGCGCCGCGCCATTGTATCGCCCCTGTGTTTATGGCCGACAGAACGAATAGGCCTCCGCCATGGGCAATGGCTAAACCAGAGGAGCGGACTGCGAGTTGCTTGGAAGGAATGTGACTTATTAACTTACAACTAACAAGACAGTTGGACCGGTGCATGTATAGGAAAGGCTTAGAGGAAAATGGGCCAAGTGCGGGAACTTGGAATTTGCCAAGATTAGTCATCTTGTTCAGCGTGGACAGGGTGGACCGAAGGGCATGTTTTGTGGTAGAGCACCCCATGACCCCGTGACTCTGTGACTCTAACGGAAAGTTCCGCCAATTGATAGGAACGGTTGTCAAGGGTTATGGGGAGAAGGCAGGTGAATTGGGTTAGTAGGGAGCTCTAGATCAGCCATGGCTGAAGGGCGGAGTACGCTCGCATAGCTTAATTCTGTTCCCATAATTTACGAACTTATGAATACAAGTTCATAAGTGGGCAGATCTGCGACCGAGCGGTGGATTACTTCTGCTGCTGCGCTGACGCGATCCTTTGGTGAGAGGGGACGGCTGGCGCTTCCAAAGTTGTTCATAGCGAAAACTGGTGTTGTCTGTTCTCCCTCTGGGTTTTCCTAGCAGTTACAGCGCTCATGTGTTTTTCACCAGCACAGCCGCCGATCATATGTCTGTGCGAGCAGCGCAGTAATATACGGCAGCGTCCTCTACCCGGATGGGGTTTACATTCAAGTATAGGTTCGAGCGGGAGCTTGAAGCCTTCTGGCGGCCTTGAAAATCAGGAGCATACTGTATATTGGAAGAGTCGTAGTATCTCGTTGTCCATTCCAGTCCTTTCCCTGGACGCTGTCGGTACCAGTACATGACGTAGGAGTCAATGGAACCCCCCGTCATTTCGCACGAGAACCGCATATTTCCTTCGACCTGCACAGCAGCAGATTCCGGTTGGGTGAGCACAAGGACCGATGCGGCTCCTGTTAGGAGAAAGGGAGAGAAGAATAGGAGGTGCATTGTGGAAGGAAGTACCCCAGCCCAAAGATACACACGAGACAGAGACGTTTGCATTGTTGGAGAAACACTTCTGGGGAATACTCTGATATCTTTACCCGCCCTGGCCTCTATCTCCCGGTTGCTAACTTTAACGTCCCCTCCCATTCCCACACTGATATTTCTGTGCTGAGGCTCCTCCGCTGTCAGAGTGCGGCCCAATCGGAGGAGCAGCACCTCAGATTTCGCTTGTACTGCTTACAACACTATGAATATTGATTTATGTAACTTTAAGTAACCCTTGTTTTCACATTGTCCCCGTCCCCCCCCCCCCCTAGTTTGACTAGTTTCACTGTCCTTCCGATTAATTTTACTGATTGTATGTTTCCTTGTCACCTTGAGCCAATTCGCCCAGTTAATAGATATTTGCTGTGTTGTTTGGTTAATATTCCTCTCGCGTTTCTTGCCCCGGCTCACAGCCCTTTTGATCAAAAGCAGCACACTCCCAGTTGACCTGGCAAATGTCATAACAATTAAATTGCTGACGTTCAAAATCTCCCCTTTTCACTGCCCATGTTTATGTTGCGCGTATCCCTTTACTTTCTGCCCGTTTTCTAAACGTACATCTAGTAGGAACGGAAAACAGGACAAGACTCACTGAATACACGAGACAGCATCATGAAGACGAGATAGGGAGCGATTTCCATTTCAGGAGTTACTGATCGGCAGGCAGTACCTCGAGCAGTGAGGGCAAGACCATCTCATGAAGACACGCCCGAGCGGGCACGTGGTACACACGCCTTACGTACCTACCTCACGCACGCTAGGTCGTCATCACTCGTCTAAGCAGAGCCTCAGTAAAGTTTGCGCTGGAGTTTTCTTTGCTCCAAATGAGGCCATTGAAAGTGTAAGAGGCCCAACTAGTGGGAGGTGGAGGGTGCAGTTTCGTTAATGCAATATTTATGCCCCTGTCCCACTTAAAACAAAAAACCTGAAAAACCTCTGGAGACTCTGCTCCCCACCCAAGGTTTCCCTGCGTTTTCCGTAGGATCCCGGAGGTTTTTGTCAGTCTCCCTTATGGTTGAAAGTGGTTACCGTCTTAAAAATCGGTAATGTTTTAGTGGAAGCCGGTTGCAATGCTAGTTGGAAACCTCCGGGAACCACAGGGAAACCTTGGGTGGGGCGCAAAGTTTCCAGAGCTTTCCGTTGAGGTTTACTAAGTGGGACAGGGGCATTAGGTAGTTAATGGTTAATTTGTGAATGGCTGAAAGGGGTATCGCGCAGAAGCATGAACAGGGCAGTAGATGGATGCGCCATCAAGCACATAAGTGTGTGTGTGCCAACCATGATGCCAAACTGAACTAGTCTCACCTGTTCACACGTGACCCATTGCCTCAATTCCTTGCATATTCAAGTGCCTCTGAACTTCCGCTATCCTATCAATTTCCACCACCTCACCCGGGCGCGCATTCAAGCCTCGACATTCCCGACCCATGCAACACCTAAATGGAACTGAGTGCAATTGTGGAAAGTTATAGGAATATGAGCCGTACAGCAGATAATGGGATCTTTGGCCCAATAAGTTTAGCCAATCTGGTCTTAACCTCATTTACCGGTACTCGTTCCATCTTTCTGTGCTTTTGCTGTTCAATTGTCCGTCGAAATATTCTAAACCGTAGCAATTTCATATATTTCCACTACCTCACCATGCTTCACGCTTCAATACATTTCTCGTCAATACTCCCGCCTCACACACCTTCTGCGCCCTTGTGGCGTTGCTACGTTCAATGGGGGCGTATTCTACCTCGTCTACCTATGGTCCTCGTAATTGTGTGTACCGGTATCTAGTCATGCCTATGCCCCAATCGTCCTATAGTCAGCCTATCCGAATCTCCCTCCATATCATGACTTCCAATCCAAGCAACACCCTGCGAATATCGCTTGACTACCCCTTTGCGCGGAGGAGGGGGGGGGGGGGGGCAGCTGTGGTGCTTCTGACTTGGCCAGCAGAAGGCACCCTTTACACGTCATATCTCTCCACGACCTGTTGGGTTACGGTACCGATTACGTGAAAGGGAATCTGAGATGAATGACGTAGGTCGCATATTTGGGTAGGAAATAACTGCAGATGCCGATTTAAATCGAACATAGACGCAAAAAGCTCCAGTGACTCAATTTGGCAGGCTTCGTCTCTGGAGAAAAATAACAGGTGCCGTGTCGGGTCGAGGGCCTTCTTCAGATCGTGAGTCAGTGGAAAGGGAAACGAGAGATATAGACGATGATATAGAGAAATAGAAAACAAATGAATGGAATGGGTAGTGAGCTATTGCTAACCAGAGTACGGAGAAAATTTAATACCGTTTTTAAAGCTCGTATACTGTTTGACCTGAACATGCATTAAGTCGCTGCTTTCACTGGCGAGGTAGTGGGACATTAAAACATTTATGATAGTTGCCGACTAAAAAAAAGCAGAAAAAACCGGAGGCTGAGAAATGTCAGAGGAAACAGGGGAATGTCTTGCCAGATGAACATGTTAGCCCTGAAAACGAAACCATATGTGAAGGGTAGGATTGGTGGTGTTTCTCAAACGTTTAGAAAAAGAATGTGGAAACATGAATAATGGGGACGTGGAGAGGGTTGGGGGGCGTTGCACCATTGCAGTTGCACGTTTGCGCTTATATTTCGAAAGCACTCTTGTGTTAGCTCTCCGTGCACAGGGTTTGTTAATTACGACCTTTTCCTTTACAACAGGGGAAATATAAAATAAAACCAAATACTTTCTCTTCGGGTTGGACTCTCGTTGGAGGCATGGGTTCGCGGCATTATACATGACAGGAAGCACGTTCAATAAACCATGACGATCCAGATTAGGCTATGGTTCCCTCTGTTCAATTTAATGGCTTCGTTTTCATGTGATTTGAGGGTCGTGATTGATATTGTGTGTTACCCCATCCTTAACTAGTTATGTAGACGCGATATAAAACAGAGCCGAATAGGAACGAGTTTTAGCCCACGATGTCTGTGCCTAACAAGATAGCAACATCAAGAGAGAGTGAGAGAGAGAGAGAGAGAGGGCTCTTAAAGATAGCGGAGTCAGGGGATATGGTGAGAAGGCGGGAACCGGGTACTGATTGGGAATGATCAGTCATGATCACATTGAATAGCGGCGCTGGCTTGAAGGGCCGAATGGCCTAATGCTGCACGTAATGTCTATTGTCTGTTGTCTATCAACGTATCTGCATCATAGAATCCATGTCCCTCAATTCCCCGCGTCCCCCTGTGCCATTCTCAAAGCCTCGTAAACGGCACTATCGTATCTCCCTCCACCATCACCGCGGGCAGTGCGTTCCAGGCACTCGCTACCCGCTGTGTCAAAGACGTGACCTGCCCAACTCTTTTCAACTTCGTCCATCTCATGTCAATACTATCTCCTCTGGTATTTTATATTTAGGGAAAAAATGATCAGGTTGTCTAACATGTCTATGCCTCTCATACATTTACTAGTAATGTTACACAATTATTGAGATTTTAAAAATCAAGTCTGCCCTTAATGCAATATATCCCATCAGATAAAGTATAAAAAGAAGTTTAATTTGACACCTAATTCACTTTCATATCTTCAGTATTAAAAACGTTATGGCCATTTTCATCCTCGGATCTTTAGCATCTTGTTCCCCATTGTCTTTCCATTGACTTAACACAAAAGCTGTGATCGAGGACAGTCAGAAGCCCATAACCTTCTTAAACATTAAGAGAACTGAATGAATTTTTCAATTGTTATAGATTGAAGCATTCTGAAACAAATATGAAACAATCTTACTTGGATGACCTGAAATTAAAGCATATAATTAGTTAGTTATCTAATTGTAGCTAATTACAAAGTTCGATTACTAGATCTAAACATCTATCCATTTCTTAAGAAATTATAAACATTTTTAAATTGCCTAGGTGTCCAAATAACAGTCACACAATTATCCACAATGTAACATGATTTTTAAATCTAATTTTCATGAATTTATGGGCCAAATGGAAGGAATTTAGTGTTTAATGCCTGTAAATTAATAGCCATTTAAATTAACGCGAGTGGGTTTTAGTGGAATGCGGGGGATTGGAACGTTGCGGTTTGCGATGAGGTCGGCAGGAAAAATGCTGTCTGTTCATACATTTTTTTGCCCCCTTTTCGCAACTTGAAAACGTGATTAAAGGCTTCCTAAAAAACAAGTTTTAATGTAAAAATAAACTGTGTACCGTCTTTTATCGCCTACGTTAGGTCCGTTCTGCTGTCGGCGTTCAGAGCTTTAGAAGATGATTTTTAAACTACTCTAGTTAATAAATAATCTAGCATAATTTAAAAATAGCTACATGAATGAAATGTCGGAGCGATTTCTCTTTAGCGACGAAATCGCCCGACATGGATCGATTTGGACTGTCTAGGGAAAAACGGCATTTTAAATACTCCCCCCTCTGAAAGGCGCAAAGTCACGCACATGGCGAGCGGCAGAACTGCAGCGCTGCTCAAGGTAAGTTTTGTAACATACCTACATATACATACTTCTATCGGGTCTCCCCTCAACCTCCGACATTCCCGAGAATACAATATATGACTGTCCTACCTCTCAGTGGTGCCAATGCTCTCCAACCAATTGCATGGTATTTGTAGGGAGGAACTGGAGATGCTGATATAAACCGAAGATAGTCACAAAAAGCTGGAGTAACTCAGTGGAACAGGCAGCATCTCCGGGGAGAGGGAATGGGTGACGTTTCGGGTCGAGAGTCAGAATAAGGGTCTCGATCCGATACGTCACCCATTCCTGCTCTCCATAGATGCTGCCTATGCCGCTGAGCTACTCCAGCTCTTTGTGTCGAACTTCAATGCATGATATTGGTATCTATAATGGGGTGTAGTATTATCTCAAAATTGGCGCATTTTGAAACAATTTTTGCATCGAATGTAGCAGCCCGCGATGATTGCATTTTCGAATTTAATTGTCTAACTTTAGAAATGGAAATCTAAAATCTGCATTGTTATGGATATACGACAGTCGGCCATAAGACCGAAAGAAGCTGCTTTAATCAGAGAGGGGGCGGATTTAGAATTTGTTGCGTACTGTCCTTGAACAGGCGTTGGAAGGATTAGGATAGACACATGTCAAGCATGATAAGGGTATGTACAGATGCGTTCATAAATGGTTTGCCCATGGATCGATAATCATGTCTATTTGAGGCGGTAGTTATGATGATATATTGTATAAGAGGTTTATTCAAACAGAGACTGAGAAATAGGGATGGCACGGTGGCACAGGGGCGGCGCAGTGGCGAAGTGGTAGAGTTGCATGCTTACAGCGCTTACAGCGCCAAAGACCCAGTCTCGATCCGGACTGCGGGGGCTGTCTGTCCGGAGTTTTCACATTCTCCCCACGTTTTCCCCACGACCTTCAGTTTCACACCGTAGTCCAAAGACGTGCGGGTTTCTAGGGTAATTGGCATGTTATACATGTAAATTGACCCCGTGTGTAGGTTACTGTTAATGTGCGGGAAATCGCTGATAGACGCGGACTCGTTGGGCCGAAGGGCCTATTTCCACGCTGTATCCCTAAACTAAACTATACCAAAGATACCTTCGTTCCAGATTAGACGGTTAAATTGAGTTAGATAAGATAGCGGAATCAGGGGATAGTGGGAGAAGGCAGGAACCGGCTACTGATTGTGGATGATCACATTGAATGGCGGTTCTGGCTTGAAAGGTCGAATGGCCTACTCTTGCACATATTGTCTATTGTTACCTGGAGTACTGCGTATAGTTTTGGTCTCCTAATCTGAGGAAATACAATTTTGCCATAGAGGGAGTGCAGAGAAGGTTCACCAGACTGATTCCTGGGATGGCAGAACTTTCATATGAAGAAAGACTGGATAGACTCGGCTTGTACTCGCTAGAATTTAGAAAATTGAGGAGGGGTCTAATAGAAACTTACAAAATTCTTAAGGGGTTGTACCGGCTAGATGCAGGAAGATTGTTCCGATGTTGGGGAAGTCCAGAATAAGGGGTCACAGTTTAAGGATGAGGGGGAAATCTTTTAGGACCGAGATGAGAAAAACATTTTTCGTACAGAGTGGTAATTCTGTGGAATTCTCTGCCACAGAAGGTAGTTGAGGCCAGTTCATTGGCTATATTTAAGAGGGAGTTAGATGTGGCCCTTGTGGCTAAAGGGATCGGGTGTGTGGAGAGAAGGCAGGTACAGGATACTGAGTTGGATGATCAGCCATGATCATATTGAATGGCGGTGCTGGCTCGAAGGGCCGAATGGCCTACTCCTGCACCTATTTTCTATGTTTCTATGTTTCTATGTTACGAAGCTTGTAGGCATGAGAGACAAGTCAGTCATTTTCCCAAGGTGGTCTAGAAGGTTCAGGTCAGATGCAAAGGAAGATATTTAAAGGGGATCAGACGGGTATGATTTTCACTCTTATCCCTTCTGGTCACCGTGAAAATTCTCTCCTTTCATCTTATGATTTTGATACACATGGTATCGAACATTTGCAGCTGCCAGAGCAACAGATGGAGGCAGTTAAAGTCACAACGTGTAATCAATGTTTGCGCAGGGAATTTGATAGATAAGGGGTAGGCGGACACGGGCTTAGTGCGGTGTGTGGAATCAGCACAGATAGACGTTCATGAAGGCATGGACGAGGTGCGCCAATAGGGCCCGTTTCGGTGTTGTGGGATTGGATGATTCTACGAATTCACTACTAATGTCTGAAAGCATAACCTGCTCTTTTTTTTCACCGCTGGCTCCGTGGATATGGTTGAACGACGCAGATGACATGCACCAAACTGTCCAGATATCGCAATCTCCTTCGAGATATGCCGCCGCGGAAAGATCGTCGCTGGAATTTAACTGCACCGTCAATGTATCCATGAGCTTTCTCCAGTGGTATCGCCTCTCTCCCGCTCGCCATCTGGAACTGCTGGCGACCGGGCTTATAATCATATAACCATATAACCATATAACAATTACAGCACGGAAACAGGCCCTCTCGGCCCTTCCAGTCCGTGCCGACCATTTGTTTTCCCCTAGTCCCGCTTCACCGTGATGTGAGCGCCAGAAGAATATCGGCGACGTACGATCAAACGCCGAGGTACAGCGGCCTGACTGTTAGATACGTTGACACAACCGATGAAGTCATCTACATATCTGCCGGCGTCGCACCGTATGACAAGCGGATGAAGGCCCGTTCAAAAATAGGGGGAATGCAGAAACGGCTGCGCCGGGCAACGGCGCTCGATAAATGGTCAGATTCATCTCAAACCGTTCTGTGACCTGTTGACTTGAGTCTGTGTTTTGATTTACAGTGGCACGGATCATGGTCGCCTTCTGCATGACGAGATAAAGTTTAACCATATATAACCATATAACAATTACAGCACGGAGACGGGCCCTCTCGGCCCTTCCAGTAGGTGCCGACCATTTGTTTTCCCCTAGTCCATCTACCTGCACTCAGACCATACCCCTCCATTCCCTTCACGTCCATATACCTATCCACTTTACTTTTAAATGTTAAAATCGATCCTGCCTCCACCACCTCTGCTGGAAGCTCATTCCACACAGCCACCACCCTCTGAGTAAAGAAGTTCCCCCTCACGTTACCCCGAAACTTCTGTCCCTTAAGTTTACCTTAGAGATACAGCCCGGAAACACGCCCTTCGAGACCGCGCCGACGGCGATTCCCGCACAGTACCACTAGCCGACACACACTAAGGACATTTTAAAAAACAATGTTACCAAATCCAACGAACTACAAACGTGTAACTCTTTGGGATTTTTTTTTGGGGGGGGGAGGGAGGGGGGCGACACCATCCCGTCGTATGGTCGAAGCAATCGTGGCAATCCACTTGCAATGTATCCCCGGGTGTACTGTATGTTCTCAGGCAGACTGGCGCATATCCTCTGATTCGCATTCGTCTGTGAACAGATTGAAACCAAAATGCAACAAAGGTTCAAACAACAGTATGCCCTTTGGTCTCATAACTGAAAACAAATGAATGCTGGGCATATTCAACATGAAAGCTGCATCTAAGGAGCGAGTTCTCGCGGTCGATGATCCGCCACCAGAGGTGGAATTTTAAATGACTGTGGCGCAGCTGGTAGAGCTACTGCCTAAACAGCGCCAGAGACCCGGGTTCAATCCTGACCTCTGGTACTGTCAGTGTGGTGTTTGTTCGTTTCCCCCCCTGTGACTGCGATGGTTTCGTCCGGGTGCTCCGGTTTGCTCCCACATCCCAAAGGTGTGCGGGTTTATATGTTAAATGGCCCTCTGTAAATGGTCCCACGAGTGTAAACATACACAATTATAAAAGGACTGGACAAGCTAGATGCAGGAAAAATGTTCCCAATGTGGAATTAGTCCAGAACCAGGGGCCACAGTCTTAGAATAAAGGGGAGGCCATTTAAGACTGAGGTGAGAAAAAACTTTTCCACCCAGAAAGTTGTGAATTTGTGGAATTTCCTGCCACAGAGGGCAGTCGAGGCCAAGTCATTGGATGGATTTAAGAGAGTTAGATAGAGATCTTGGGGCCAGTGGAGTCAAGGGATATGGGGACAAGGCACGTACGGGTTATTGATAGGGGACGATCAGCCATGATCACAATGAATGACGCTGTTGGTTCTAAGGGCCGAATGGCCTCCTCCTGCACCTATCTTCTATGTTTCTATGTTTCTACATGTGAAAATTAAAGACTCTTGACTCTCCTGACTCACGACGCCCTTGTTACTTCTGGATCGAGCTCCTTAACCCAGTGCTTCAAACCATGGATGAACTATTCCGACCCTCCCTGTTTCCCTTTATGTACAACTCCAGCAATCATCGGCAAAGTTGTCTCGAATTCAGTCTCAAGCAAAGTCCCGACCAAAAAGGTTACCTATCCATCTTTTCCAAAGATTTTGCCGGGGCCGCTGAGTAAATGCAACTCTCCGAGTCATATTTTGTAAACCAACATCTATAGTTCCCTGCTTTTCGGAAGAACAGCGCTGCGCAAAAGGCTAATTTCTGTTATTGCAAATTTCAACACGATTTCAATTAAAATCATGAAGATAAACAACAAGAAGGAAAGATGGAGCTGTACCTGCAATTTTAGGCACATTGCTCGGGTGCGTAAATTCGTCCTGTTAACACGGAGATCCATTAGAACAGTCACCTTCGGAGTGTTTACTGTAATTATTGCTAATCCTTGGCGAACAGCGCCATCCGACGATCATCACGTGCTACTGGCGATTAATTTAATTCCACACAGAGCAGGTTTTTCAGGAAACAATCTATCGCCGTTTCACTCTAAGCTTCGGCCACAGCAGCGATTCTGTACCAGTGAATAGAATCACAGCCTATCCAATCTGCCTTTATAAATACAGCACTCTATCAGATGAAACATCCTGCTGAATCTCTTCTGCACTCTCTGTGTGGTTACCACGCCCTTCGAGTATTCTGGAGACCAGAATTGCGCACAAAACGCCAATTAATGTCCGACCAATGTTTGGTGACCTAACGTCACAAACCACATACTAGTGAATAAACAATTATTTCTTTAACTAACTTTTTGCAAGTATTGACCTAAAAACTTGCACATTGATAGGCGCATGGTCAGCATTAAAGGACGTCATTTTAGGGGGGAGATGGAGAGAGAAAAATCGTTACTCAGAGGGTGGTGAATCTGTGAAATTCTTTGCCACAGAAGGCTGTAGAGATATAGTCACTGGATATTTTTAAGGCAGAGACAGATATATTTTTGATTAGCACAGGGGTCAAATATAGGGAGAAGGTAGGGGAATGGGGTTAGGAGGGAAAGCAAGATCAACCATGAGTGAATGGCGGAATAGACTCAATGGCCTATCCCTATCACTTATAACCTTATGACATGATAGGATAATGGATGTATTATTCTATTAACATTGCAGGGATATGCGTTTATGGCATTGGCACCTATCGCTCTCTGTGTGAAATGCCGCGCCCTCCATTGGGTTTGTATTGGCGTCCGCCACACATTTGTATTCTTCGACGAAAAACACACGACTTCAGTGGTAGAAACCAAATGCTGGAGTAACTCAGCGGGTCAGGCAGACTAGTGAAGGTCTCGACCCGAAATATCACCTATTCCTTTACTCCATAGATGCTGCCTGAATCGAATCACTGCAGCATTTTGTGTTTAGATTCGGCGTAAACCAGCATCTGCAGTTACTTCTTATACATAACGACTTCAGAGAGTCTCACCCAGTAATGCTGACGTTTGGTGTTTGCAGTTACTGTTGTAACGTGAGATCTGGAACAGCTAGTTTAGACTCGGCAAACCGGTTCACGGAAGAAAACCAGGATGGGTAATGTTGTTCGACAGTGAAATGTGAAATAATTAATGGTCGGGGATGACTGCGGCACTGGTTGCGAGATGTCGAAGTTGCAGTCTGAGAGCATACTCTCCCTGAATAATTAGGCAATCTTGGTCACTTTTCCTCCTCTGACTATTCCTCCTCTGGATGCTTTCAAGAGAGAGCTAGATAGGGCTCTTTAAAATAGCGCAGTCAGGGGATATGGGGAGAAGGCAAGAACGGGGTACTGATTGGGGATGATCAGCCATGATCACATTGAATGACGGTGCTGGCTCTTAGGGCCGAATGAACTACTCCTGCACCTATTGTCTGTTGTCTATTGACCAGTAGGCCCCCCTCGGTCATGACTGACCATGGGTGATGCATCATAGTCTGCAGGTGATGTGTGGTCGGATGCAATCCTGGGCGATGTCATATGGAGGACAGGCTGTTGCCCATGCAGCACGTCCCCCCTCTCCCCGTCGCTGATTGATCCAAAAGAACAGCAGGGCCGTTACAGTTTGGCACCAGCGCCGTCGTAGGAGCCTCCAGAGCGAGAATGTGGAAAACGACGAACTGTCTTAGGGGCTCCGACTCCGGATTTTCTTGAGCATTGCTCCAGGAGCCTTTTCCATGACTTGATATGGCCACAAGGCAGTGAAGGTTTTAAAATCAGAGTTTTCCATCTCCTAGATGGACTGCCTTCCCAGGACGAGCCCCATCTGCCCGAGACTCATGGGGGCGGGATCGTCCACCTTCCCGTGCAGGTCTATAGCACCTGCCCACTGCCCAACTGACGCCCTCTGACTGCTGCATCGTATATTAGCCGAGTCATAAAAGCGTGCAGTTTATGTGCAGCCTCCTGCACGCATTATAACGGTGTGTGCAACGACACGGCGCAGAGGTACTTGCCGTGGTGGATTCCTGGGAGGCCGGCTGAGAAATAGTTAAACTGGCGGATGTGTAATTGCTGACCAAGGATGAAGTGAAAGGCCTCCGGCGTTGGCGCTGGAGCGCGTGAAGATAAAGCCCAGGACGAGGAACATGGAAAGGCAAGTAGGAATGAACTGCAGATGGCGGTTTACACCGAAGATAGACACAAAACGTCGAGGTTACCGAGATACAAAATGCTGGAGCACCTCATATTTCGCTTGGGCAGCTTATATAAGTTCATAGGTTATAGGAGCCGAATTAGGCCATCCAGCCCATCAAGTCTACTCCGCTCTTCAATTATGGCTGGTCTATCTGCCTCACTCAACGCCATTCTCCTGCCTTCTCCCAATAACCTCTGACACCCGTACAAATAAAGACTCCACCAATCTTCACCGCAACAATATGCATTGACGTGGCCTCCACAGGAATGTGTGGCAAAGAATTCCAGAGATTCACCACCTTCTGACAAGAAAAATTCCGTCTCATCTCTTTCCTAAAGGAACGTTCTTTAGATCTGAGGCGATGACCTCTAGTCCTAGACTCTCCCACTAGTGAATACATCCGTAATAATCAAGAACCCATCGATATCCACCTTAAAAATCTACATTGATTTGGCCTCCACAGCCTCCTGTGGCAATAAATTTACCAACCCAGCTGCATGAATGTTAATTTATATAATTTCAAGTAACTCATGTATTCCCTCTCTCCCCCCTCCCGATCCCAAATCGTCCTACCTAACTCGTCGAATCCTTGTATTCCCCCCTGCTATCACACCTTGTCCAGCCCACAACGGGTCATTATGGGTTCCACACTTCCTTAGGTCGGTCCTGATTTGTTTCGATCTTTTCTCGCCCCCTGTCTATTCCGTTCTGACCGTTCGCTCAGTTATAGAATAAATTGTATCAATTGATGTTTTAAAGAATTTCGAACAGTTAATTAAGTTACATTGATTATATATTTTTAAATAACACAAGTAAAGAAACCGAAGCCGCTGCGTTGTTAACTAACCCTCTACCACGTCTATTACAAAACCCCAAATGCCAATAAATGAGTAACGAACCCAAGGGCGATAGGAAACCTTCAATGAAAATCGAAAAACAATTGATGTTCTTGGAATGATGACTTTGCAAATTCACGCGGCGAACGTTTTAAATTTGGTTCGAAGATTAATACTAGCGCCCTTTATTACAGGGTGGAAATGTCAAAAACTAGAGGGCTTTCTAGAAGATGAGTGGGACAAAGATTAAAGCATTTGCGTTGGGCGGAGAACGTTTTAAATGGTGGCTAGGGGAGGTAGTGTTGGCGGATACGTTAGTGGCATTTAAGAGCTTTTTAGATGGCTGGAACGTGGATATGATGGGAATGAAAGAACATGGATCATGTGTAGGCAGATGAGATTAGTTTAACATGGCATTATAATCGGCACGGACATTGGGTGCTGGAGGGCCCTTTCCCACGCTGTGCTGTACAAAGTTGTATGTTGTTACCTGGCGATATGTTAGTTTGGATGTGAAAATTATGAGGGGAGCATTTCTTGCGAAGTTGTAAAAAATGTTTTGGAGGGAATATCGGGTGTTGGATCAGTGTTTGGGGTTAATCGCTGAGCTCTCAAAGTCAAAGTTAAAATAAATGGCAATAGAAAATGACCACGAAATCCCAGCAGGCGACTATTCTTCATCCGGGTGAAATGTCTAGTTTACTCTATACCAGGTGGGTTTCTGCAGGCAGTGGGTCGTTTATTGAGTTGCCAGATTATTCGCCCAATAAGTTCACACATTTCCACACAGAGGGCACGAAGCAAGAATTCCGTACACGTGCATGTGTTATGGGGTGTATGTACAGTGGTTCTGATGCTATTTGGGATGTGATACGTTCCCACCTCTCGGCTGGGCGATTTATTTGTCTCGGGCCCGCATTTTAATGGAACGAAGTGCGTTCATCGCCCACAAGCCCACGAGATGCACAACGTATCTTAGCTAGATGCATAGAGTATCTTGCCCAGAATAGCGGAATCTCGGACTAGAGGACATAGGTTCAAGGTGAAGGGGGAAAGGTTTAATAGGAATCTGTGGGGTAACTTTTTCACGTAAAGGGTGGAGGGTGTGAGGAAGGAGCTGCCAGAGGAGGTATGGCCTACTCCTGCACCTATTTTCTATGTTTCCATGTTTCTATTTTGTGAAAGCTGTCCACATTTCGGTCCCAGGTTTATTTTGTCCGAGTATCTCTCTGCAAAGTTTGGGAGTGACGTTCAGCGTTTTATTGAGTAGCTTCGTAACTAGTTACGAGATTCTGCATCTCTCGATCTTATCGAGAATATTGTGTTCCAAACGTGATGTCCACATCGGCCGTCCCAATGGTGAAGTACAAAGAGCCAACGCGATCAATGCTTCGGAGCGGAAGCAACATGTGACTATTGTCACGTCACCACGCTCCGAGCTCCGTAAACGCCACAGTCTGATTAAGGGTCTCGAGTGGAAACGTTGCCTGCCCGTTCCAATCCACAGCTACTGCCTGGCTCGCTGAGTTCAACCAGCTGTTTGAATTTTATTATCGCAAGATTCCAGCGTCCACAGTCTCGGAGCGAAATGCCGACATTAATTTTACTGTTGCTTTTTAGTAAGTAGCCTTTTGTTTGGTCCGGACGCAGTTTAGTTCAATATTACAATTGCGGACTTATGCAGGCATAGAATCGTAGGACGGTTGAAGACGGTAGGAAGCCATCGGACCCGCCTAGTCCGCACGAGCTCCACCGAAGAACAATACAGTCGATCCTGCTCACCTTCCTGTCTCTAACATCGCGCAAATTCGATTCTCCCGATTACCTAAAAAGCGCACTTTGAAACGCTAAGCCCGAGCCTGCCTCCACTATGTCCCAGTAATACTCCCAAAATCCCGCGTCATTGGTTTTGTCATTTCGCAAAAGCCACGCGGTGACGGGGAGAACGTACGAGGTCCATACTGACAGCACCCGTAGTCAGGATCGATCATAGGCATCTGGCGTTGGAAAGCATCAACTGTACTCTTCAATGAACGCAGAGCAGCTAGTGCTACCCTGGAAGGTTTAAATTAAAATGGCAGGGGATGTGACAACCGGAGAAGCAGGTCAACAAATGGAAGGGCCGATGAGAAAGTAGCGGTTATGATAAGTAAATCTCATAAGAAGGACAGGAAGGGAGAAGTTATAGAAAATAGACAATAGACAATAGGTGCACGAGGCGGCCATTCGACTCTTCGAGCCAGCACCGCCATGCAATGTGATCGTGGCTGATCATCCCCGGTTCTTGGAATCGGTTATAAGTAAATGTATTTACTTCAATGCAAGGGTGTATTGCGGGTAATGCTGGTGAACATAAAAGGTACAGTTTCGCAGCGGGTAGAGCCGTGCGCACGTTGAAGGAACAACACCTCATATTTTGCTTGGGCAGCTTCCAGCCCAGCGGTAGGAACGTTGATCTCCCTCGTTTTCTGAAACCGCTGCCCCCCCCCCCCCCCACCCCTCCTTGCCCCCAAATTCGTCGTCCTACTCGTTCCATTGTTCGCATTCCTTGCATTCCTTCGATATTACCTCTACGTCAGCCAACTATGGGTCGTTATGGGCTCAACCCTTCCTTGGTGGTCTGTTTCCGGCCGTAATTTGTTCCGGCTTTTTCGGGCCTCCTGTACGTTCCACCCTACTCTCAGTCTGAAGAAGGGTCCTGACCCGAAATATCACCCATCAGTTTTCCCAGAGATGCTGCCTGCCCACTGAGCTGCTCCAACACGTTGTGTCTATCTTTAAGTAGCGGACTTCCTCTTTGTAATTCCGATGGCCTCCGTCGCCCTCAGCATTCGCGATGATCAGCCACGATCACATTGAATGGCGGTGCTTGCTCGAGGGGCCGAACGGCCTACTCCTGCACCTATTGTCTAGTGTCCTTATACTTATTTCTCCTCTTCCAGTAACAAGCACCGATGGCGACATTGTGCTGACGCAGCCGGCATCCGCGATTGTCAACAGTGGAGACGCCCATCATATCCGGTGTAACCTGGCAGGCGGCGACATCACTGACCGTGTCATGTTCTGGTACAGGCAGTTTCCAGGCAAATCGTTGGAATGGGTGATTAGATACTACGATTCCTCCTCCGTCAGTTATGCTCCGGAGATTCGTGGCGGATTCAAATGTACAGCCGACCGCTCGAACTTGTCTTTAGAGATAAGACTTGC